>WHPZ01581534.1:26967-37694 GCA_016617965.1 Macrosiphum rosae
AATATTATCCATGTTAAAATATTTCCAACAGGCTACTAATGTACTTAATATGTAGAAATAACTTCAAGTATGATATTATTATTATTTATTCGTTTTGAAGATTTTTTAGTATTATAAATTGTTTATAAGATCCGACTTGTACGTATGCTGTGCCCACTCGAAAGTCTACTATGTAGGTTTTGCAGTGACATACCACGCAATAATTCCAAAACAAAGCTGCCAGCTGTTATAAAAACCATGATAGGAAATACGTTAAAATCGAATACAGAAACTTTGTACTCTAATGCTATTTGGGAAACTGTTTTCTGGCCATCCTAGCCACTGCAACCTATTTCGTAAAAAAATATTTTTTCTGGACATTGTAAATTCCCAGCTGTTTTAATAAAATGTGTTGCAAATTGTTTACTCAATATGAAAACCACATAATTTTATCATTATTATAAATTAATTGTCTTGACGATACGATTTAATGTAGTATAGTAATTGGATAATACAGGCCAACTTACATAGCATTATATTTCAGTTATAGTAGGTAACGCGCTGCTTATACAATAACCAAAGTTTGTACAATATTTTATAGTTACATGGATTTTTTTTTCATTTTAATTATTATTATCTGTTAATGCCATGACCAGAGGATATTTACGTCATAATACGATAAACGTAACATGCAGTTAAGTAAACATATGTATGTGTAGGCAGGTAGGTACATCCGACAATGATGCAAAAAAAGAAAAAAAACAATTATTCCCCGGGTTTGTGTGTGCTTACCTATGTCAAATAAAAATATTAAGTTTTTTTCTTCCAAACAGATTTCAAGCTATTCGTGTACTTACGCCTACGCTAATAAACATAAATTAAAAGTCAATATTGATATACCTAGGGGACACTACAGCAACCTTTTTAGCGTGGTGAGGTGTATGCGTGGAAAGTCCCGGTGAACGGCATTGTTAAGTATTTGAGTCAATATTACTAGTGCATATATATTTAAAACATTTTTCAGAACTCGCAATTGTTTGAAATCGTTTTATTTCGTATGTATTTTAGATGCCATGGCAGTTCGTACTATTATTATTGTTATTATTATTATTATTATTATTTTGTCGGTCTTAAATACAACTCGACGGCAGTGGTCATTAGTTAACATGTAATAATTAATATTAACAATTATTATACATTACATTCTTAATTTGACGATACGATTAAATTGTGTATATCAATTTTGTAGAAATTTTAGGACTTTCTTGTTCTGGTTTGGGTTTTGTCCGAAGGTTGCGTGAATAGTTTCATCAAGTTGAGGTCCGTTTGTTTCTGTTCGTATAGGTGGCTTTCCTTCATTATACGTTTGACAGCGAGTCGTTGGCCACAAGCTTCGCAGATGGAGGCTCGTCTTTTGACATGAGATATCCATGAGTTAGCCTAGTGGTTTCGTCCTTTCAATTGAGATTAGAGTTTTCCCATCTGAAGGTTGTTGTTTTGATCTGGTTTAGTGTTGTGGTCTGGTTATTCCAGAATATATTCAATTTTTTTTCCTTATATGTGTTTTTACTGAGCTAAATATATTTTCATTGGTCAGCTTAGTAATTTCATTGTTTACGTTAGATACTTTGTTTATCTCCGTTACATCTGTCTAGTCTGGATATGTATTGAGTGGATAGATATATTATTCTCAGTGTCGAAGGGAAGTACATCAGCTATGTTATAAATGCTGAGTGTTAGACTGCTTCGGAAGGCTCCTAGTGATAGTCTAAGTCTGCTATTGTTTACTGTATCAATCAGTCTTATTGTTGATTTGGCTGCTGTTCTATATAATATTGCTTGATAGTTAATTTTGGATTGGATGGTTGCATTGTATATTTTTATGAGAGACTTGGAATCACCACCCCATGAAGTAGGTATGTGATAGTATTTTGATTATTTTAGGGAGCTAATTGTGGATTTTTTTAGGTGTTTTATGTAAGGTGATCAAGAATAAAACTCCTAACGTTTTTACCGTCCTTTTGCCGACAATATTGAGGTACTGTTTAGTTTAATTTCTAGTTCATTGACTATCTTTTTTGTAAAAATTGAACAAATGGACTTCCCAGGTTAAAAGTTAAATCCGGTTTTGTTTGCCTAATTTTCTATGTTATTGGTAGTTATTAAAGTGTTACTGACAGAGTTGAACCTTGTGGTACTCCATTTTCTACTTTACCTAGTGTAGTTATTGGCATGCTTTTTTAAATTTTTTTTTCGTTAATTATTTGTACCTTGGAGTACTGTAACTTGCTGAGGTTATATTATGCATGACGGACTTGATGAAGCTGAGAAGGATGATGTTGTTGTAGTCTGACGCTTGTTAGTTGTATGTTAAGTGAGGTTGTTGAAATGTTTGAGGTTACCTCCAAGTTGATGACTGTTGGTACATTGATAAGAGGTTGAATTTTTTCAATTTATTCTATGTGAGTGATATCGGGGGTTGATTTAATCTCTATTCCATGTGGGTTAAGTTCTCCTTTTTGCAAGTATATGATGTATGGACAGTAGATTTGCAAATAAAATATGTTATTTTGTCATTTTAGATATATTTTTTAATAATGTTGTTTTCATTTGAGTGTTGTTTTTGAGAGATTAACCTTTTAAGGCCTAAGCGCTAATTTTGGTAGGTCTTCGGTTAACTTAAACACATTTTATCTGTTATAAGGAAACGTTACAATGATTCTATCGGAAGCTTGATAAATGCGTACTCGCGAAACACACGTGTTGAACGTTCAAAGGTTAAATACGTACTGTTATATTAATTTAACTGTTTTCAAATATCGTTTCTGTCACAAACATTGATTTTCAAACATTCTCAATATCAAAAATACTTTAGTGCATTGATTAAGTCACATGTGTAAAAGTGTTTTAAGTTTTGATTTTATTAATTTTTTACTTTTTATTTTGTTTTAATAACGAAAATATATCATTTTCACACTTCATAATATTATATTAGAGCAACATGAACATAGATAGTAGACCGAAAGTGAGGTTTCATATATATATATATATATATATATATATATATATTTAACCCTGACATGAGTTATCATAAAATATTCTTTCTAGTCAATCTTTAAAGAAACATTATAACTTTATAGTATTACCTTTTGTATTAAGAATATTTACAATAGTGGTGATTAAAAATCATGTTAGAGGTAAATTAATATTTTTATTTAAAATTATTGATTATAATTCATTTTTTTTATATTCAAAATCCGTGATTTGATTAAATTCGATTAAATGTTCATAAATGTTGACAGGAATATATTGCATTTAAGATAAATTCGTTATAAAATAAAAATAACAACCTTTTAGTATAATGTGTTTATAACTAAAACCAAATCAAATCTTCTTCTCACAAGATTTCAAATATTTATTCATTAGTTAATAATATAATGATTGATGTTTCATTTGTTACAAAAAAAAAACCTAACTATATCAAACCAAGTGATCGATATAATGTTTATTTTAATTTTTTTTATATTTCTCGTCACACAAAGTGGATGGAAAAGGACACAATAAGATGCAATGTGAATTATAAAAAAAAAACATCAAATTATATAATACGGGAACCTTAAATGAAAAAGTAACACCGACCAAAATGAATAATGACATTAACAAATTATAGCAGTTTCTACATTAATACATTATCTCTGAACTAATATCTTTAGTGAGAATTTCTTATTTTAAATATTTTCTAAGAAACATCAATCATCAATAATTATAGATACCTAATAATAATTATATGATAACATTTATCAGACAAAATACATAATGAATTTTATCATACCATTAAGAAAACAAATTTTAAATTCAGAGCTAATAAAATCAAATCCATTACTATTTTTGTGTTTTTGATTCTGAGCGGAGCAATGAATGTATTGATTTTATAATAATGTGTGTTTTTATTTTACTACTCATATTGCTAAATAAAAAAAAAAAATTTAATTTAAAATTGTATAAAAAATATAATAGTCTTTTCACCCAATAACTAACATAGCCAATAACTAGAAATTCATATATTAGCCTTTAACTTTAACTATCAAAACTTGAATACGTTAGGACAAAGGTATATTTTAATTATTTAAAAAAAATTAATATTGTTATTTTTAAATACTAATTTACATATTGGTTCTATATTAAAGAAAATTACGCAAATTTTTTGGAAACTAATTTTATCACAATAATTGAACATGATAATGTGGACAGGAAGTGCGGGTATGCCATATTTCTTATCACAATATACACCTAGTGACTTATTAATGTGAATGAACGCATTTCAGCGAATGCCAGACATCACTGGCATCGGCTGATAAGGTCACTCGTGGTTTCACGTAAATCAAAAGACTTATTTTATATTACATTCGATGATTCCATTCTGAGTGGTTATGCAACGCCGTGGACGATTTCGATCCCGATTTCAATTACGTTTAATATACATTTCTGCCAACACGAATCCGCAATATCCAACATCTTATACTTAAGGATCGAATTGTGGGCGGTTGGGTGACAGGGTAACAGAGCTCCTCCATCTTTTATTTAATTTTTGATAGCATCCCTGTACTATAGTTATTTTCATTGAACTGGAAGGGCAGCACGTTGTTTTTACAAATATAAAATTCCGAGTGGAGAGATGAATGTATTGATTTTACAATGATGTGAGTCGTTTTTTAATTTTTATTTAATTTTTTATTTTTATATATATCATCACTCATCACCGTTTGGGGCAGTAACACTGTTTCAATTTCCTTCAACAATATATTTTTCTATTGGAAAGTGAATCAAGTTGATGCTTTTGGGCGGTCAAAATTTGAAATTCTCAATAATTTTCAAAAGCGCAGCTAAAAACAAAACAATTAAGGAAAAACTGTAATTTTTACTCAAAATATGTTTTTGACAAAATCGATTTTGGTTTTTGGTATAACTCTAAAATAAAAAACAGTACATACATGAATTTTCATCGACTAAACAATATTAGCATTTTATATACTTACAAGATAAAATTTTCAAAATATTCTGACTTATTTTGAGAGGTTTAGAGACATTTTCGATTTCCATTGTTTTCCTGTAAATATCAATTACATTTTACTCGTTGGGTCAAAAAGCTTGAAAATGTATTAAAAATTATCTTAATATATTGTTACAACGATAGTTGAAAAACATTAAAAATACATAAGCACACATTTTTTTTATAAGTATTTAAAGTTCAAATTTTGACAAAATTTTTCTAATTTAAAATTAGAAAATGATTTTGTACTTAGTTAAAAATGTATAAAATATACAACTTTTATAGCTGAGGATTGAAAATTTAAAACACGGTTCCCGTAAATAGGTTAATTAATTAATTTATCTTCAATAATATTATAATAAATAGTTAGAACTCGTAGGCTGACTGGCCGTCTTCACTAAAAATAGTTTTTCGTATACAATGACATTATGTCATTGAATTCAAATTCAAAACCATCCATTACAGTGACCCACTTGTAATATACTGTATAGCATAGTGACACCCCCTTTGCCCACCTTCTTTTATTTTTAATTTGTAAATTGTATTGCATACAGTATTAAAATTTAATTGACCGCTATATAAATTACTTACTATTTTGTTGATACACCAAACAGCTATGCAATAAAATATGCAAATAAATATATTAAGTACATTTATTAATTTAAATTATTTATTGTAATGTGAAATTGAATTTCAAGATTTAATCGCTAAGGTGGTCGTTACTTGTATTGTATTTGTACTTGTATTGTTATAACTTATAATTATTTGTTTGCGTATTATTGAAATGATGGGGGAGGTGGGTGTAGGTGTATCAGGATTTTACAATTGTCGCTTAAAGTTAGTAGTTTGAGTTCAAGGGAAGTTATTTTTTTCAAATCTTAGAATTCCTCTTTTATTTTTATACTTTAAGCACTGGATAAACTGTATGTCATACATTATTAAAAATCTATCAGATCTAACATAATCAGAGCTTCTTTAGCACCTACAATAAAATTAACCAAATGTCAACTTTTGTACAAATAATATTATTTGATTTCAATTCTTTTATCTGCAGAAATATATCTGTCATGATGAAACATATTGTGAACGTATTATTGAATTGTAGGGCCCTATAACTAACTATTATATTTTATTATAAATAAATATAACGTTAAATTTAAGTTTATATTTTATTTCAAAACCAATAGGTACATATGGTTAAATAAACATGTCAAAATCTGATGCTATCTACAGATGTCTATTATAAGAATTGCAAAGAAACATTTCCAAAATCTTTCACAAATATTTTGCACTATGCCATTATTTATCAAAATTTTAAAGCTATTTTGTGTATAATTATGTAATAGATTACTGGACAAAATATGTAATACCTATACTAAAACGAAATTATTTATTTATTTTTCTTTATTTAATCCTTGGAACCATGGCCATTGAGAGTTCATTGTTATTACAAAATGTTTTACATTATTGGTGTTTGTGACATTTATATATATATACATAATATATTTAATATTACGTAATAATATTAAACAAAGTTATTGTTTAATATTTATTTACACTTAATTGGCTGTATAATTGCATAAATAGAGTAAATTAATCAATAAACAATAGGTACCTACTTAGTACTTATAAATGAAAACCTTTATATTATTTTATCACAAAAATATATTTCATTTACTACACTTTTTAGAATATCTTAAAAATGTTCCCTAGTTTTATTTAAATTACATAGGAAAGTTTTCCTATCTCTGTTTACTAAAAAAAAAATATTATTATAATTTTTGTATAAGTAGTTGATAAATTATGGAATTTCTTATATCTCTACAATTCTTTAGTTACTCTTTTGACTAAAACTCATCGCATAGCATCGATGCAAAATACACAATACACAATATTATATTAAATTCACATATTATTTGAACAAACTAACGTTAAATAGTAATAGTAGTAATTTTTAAATTTTTTTTATAATATCATAAGTATATCAAATAATTGCTAGTAAAATATAATAAGACACCTATTGAATATTTGTATAGTTTGATATCTGTCTTTTAGTATTACAATTTAAAGTGCCAACAACACATAAAGTGACACACTATAATTTATTTTAGTTATATTATAATATATTACCGATTTATATTATTTTTTATTGGAATTAGGCAAGTATAATCTTACACATTTTAAAAGCAACTTATCTAATTAAACGTCTAATAGATATCCTTACTAAGGTGTATAAAATTATGTATTCATAATTAAATCAGTAGGTGTGCAATAAACATAATAGGAAAAAAGATCAATAGTTCCAATGAACTGTAAAAATAGAACTAAAGAGAAAATTGTTTCCAATTATTTCCATGAGTTTTTATTACCTACATCAAAGTGAATCAACCATTTTTTAATCCTTATTTTATTTTTAAATATCGGCACCTACGTTTAAGACCATTTTACGACGTCATGAAACGAAATTACTTAGTCTAAGAATACATCTCACTTGTGTATCTCACTAAACTGGTTTTAATGTAAATTCTTCGAACAAACATTTACTCATCTACGCAATCACGATTCATAACGGACCAGATGTTTTTCTATTAAAAGTCATCATTGTTTATGAAACAATGACCAAGCAATTATGACTACCACGTTAATGCGTTATGCGGTGTCCATGTATTTTGAACCACATAAATGAGAAAGTCTAATATTTGAATCGTGAAATTCACGATTCACGTCATCCACCGGAAGTGCGTTATGACGTTTTCGTCGACTGCCGACAATAGTTAATGTAAAAAAACAAAAACAATGTTTACTACCACCCTAAATGTTATGGTTTTGTTTTTTGATCTTTTGTATTGTATTCAAGGTTCAAAAAATTAAGCACATTGTATTTGTAACGGTGATTATAAAAAAAAAAATATATATTTTAAGAAATACTTATTTTCAGTCATAATAAAGTTTATAATATCGTTTTATTATATTGAGTGTTTATTTGTCACTGATATCCAAAATATTGTCACAGAAACGTGGAATTTAAAAATCCAATTAAACTATATAATATAACAATATATATCTTGGATTTGTTCTTGAAGTGATGTCTTAACAATATTTTGACATTGGTATGTATTATTAGTTTTAAGCACAACGTTATTTTTCTTAATTGTGAATCATGTATAGTACACAATATTATCATCTGTTTTAGACGTGCAACGTGTGCATGTGGATGTGTGTCGTTTGCAAAACCTCTCACAACGAAAACAACAAAAGCACACCATCCATCCTGCAAACACAGTATTAAACCTCATCTCCCTAAACGTCTATTTGAGCTTAACTGAAGACAATACAATTTACATGATCGATGCCTGAATTATTAGTGTTGTGTACGATGCAGCATTTAACTGAGCCAACGACATGATTCACACAGCACTTGTAAACGTTGTTTTCATGTTTTCTGGAACCATGCAAAGTGCACACATAGTAGATAGCTATATGTATACATCTTCGCTATAGAAATAATAATATTATTCGTGAAAAATACAGAATTATTTTTGCAATATGAAAGTTTTCATTTACCCGAAAATACAAAAATACTAGTGAGTAGGTAAATTAATACAGTGGTTTATGTTAATTAAAATATTATATACCTATCAATAATGAATGTTTTATTTTCGAAAAAAAAATATTTATTTTAAATAATATTATTACCTATATTAAAGTATTTTAATCTAAGGACATAGTACAATAGTGTCACAGACAAAATCTGCAATATAAAAATTGTTTTAACTGTTTTCAAAAATACTTGATCGATGTTAGATATAATAATGTCTAGAATTATGAGTATCTGTCTTTTTAAATACAGTTGAAATATTTGACAATAAAAAAACTGATTTATAGCATTATTTAGTAATAACTAATAGGTATAAAGACAGCTATAGGATATTTTAACTAATGAATGAAACAAAAATGTATTTAAAATAATTAATGAAGCATACACAAAATGCGTGTGTGTACACAATTTTATTATAGTAGTTACTATTAGTGATGCTTTTAGGAAGGGTATATATAAACATCATTGCCTCAGGTTTAAAAATTTAAAGGAATTTAGATGCGGTAGTATGTATATGCAGGTTGTTGTACTCGGAGCCCCGACATCTTAGTATAACATGACGTTATTTACTAAACTTTGGTATTACGATGGAAACTGGTGGTGACAGCCACCCCTGATCCACAATTTTATCTTGAATGTTTAATATTATGTATTATTAGGTAATATAGTAAAAAAAAAAACGTTTTTAAATAATAGAAAATTTAATTAAGAAGTTTACTCTGGGCCATACTCATATTTTGGATGGAACTTTACCTAGTTATTAGGAAGAAGTTAAAAAATAAAAATGTTAATGTATGAGTTTTTTTTTGCTCGCTGGCAAAAAATCCTAGGTGCGACACTGAGTACTATTATACAATATACAGGTACTTAAAACAAAAGGGAAAAAATGTTAAATTAACTGTACATTTTAAAAAACTACCCGTTTGAAATTTTTATTAGATTGATACTTTATGTTGGACAAGTGTTGGTCACTTAGGTACTTGCAATTGTGTTTCTTCTTCAATTTGTCTCTTCCAATTGTACAGTCAGCAGGATTTAATGTTGTTTCCAATTATTCATGTATGAACGCATTTTTTTAGCCTGACATCGATATTTTTGTCGTGAGTCGCGAGCATACTTATACACTTTTTATTGGCTTTGTGTGTTCTATATTATAGTTACATTCAATAAGTTCATGCAAACGGCGTTCAATTTTAGCTTATCTATCGTATATAATGATAAATAATCATACTCTCGTCCAAACACTATACATATTATTTTATATAAGTAGGTACTCGTATAATATAGATATTTACCTACTGCAGTATATAGTGTCACGGTGTCTGTATTATAGCTACAAATTCTGTTCGTTCGCCGACTTTATCGCCTGGTCGGCAAAGCTTACCAGAAGAATTCATTTTTTTTTAGCTTGTTATCTCCTACTGCGTTGCCACGAAATTCCGTCGTAAAGCCGACCACCGCACCGTCACCACTGACAGACCCGTAAAGAATTAGGGCACCGAAGTGGTAGTCCAGCTAAGCCGTGTAACCACCTATTATATACGTATATACATTATATGTATATATTGTACAATGTCCATGTACACACTACACGCTCATAAAATAAATATATATATGTATATATATATAAAAGAAGAATCTGGTGGCAATGGGAAAACTACGAGCAAAGCGACAAAAAATAACTTTTTTAAGCCGTTTGCTAGGCGATGAGTGGTGTGACAAAGCGTGTCCTTCTTCGAGAACCATCAAAACGTTTATCCAACAGCACACGAGACACATGTACGCCGTGAGTAATAATATAGTATATTATCGTTGGACGTATTAATGGAAAAACCTAGAGAAAATTTTAAGTCCACGAGAGCACAAATACCAGTATTTTATAATAATTTATTAAAATGTTTAACAAAATGATCCATTTACACAGGTACCCAGCCAACTTTCTTATGCAAGTATACATGTGAAGTATGTGTCACATAAGACACGTTAAACTATTGTTTGGGGGACGAGGTGGCCGAGCGGTCAACGCGTCGGCTGCGGCGCTGCCGGTTCGGGTTCGATCCTCGACCACTGGGCGGCATTTTTCTCCGGGCAAGTCACGGT
>WHPZ01581534.1:37744-156917 GCA_016617965.1 Macrosiphum rosae
TCGATCCTCGACCACTGGGCGGCATTTTTCTCCGGGCAAGTCACGGTGTCCGGAGAACAAGTGCCGCCATCCCCCACTTCGGGGCATGGCAGAAACCTACGGGTGCCCCATTCGAAATTCTGCCAAAAACACAAACACTCACGTATAAACCCCCACCAACAAAAAACCCTACCATCACCACCTTACAACCTACTAACAGCTAATGGCCATAGATGCCGGGATTTAGGATCAATAGAAAAAAAAAAAAAAAAAAACTATTGTTTATGTGATACATAAATTGAATATGCATATGGACACTATAGTCAATTAACTTTTTTTTAATAACTGCCTAATAACAGGCTGAATAGTAATTTATACATTTTTATGAATAAATGTCGAATATTTAACAAATAGTATTAAATTAGTTAGTATTTATATTTTAGAAGGTATAAGTAAAATATCAAACGGCGCTTCGACAAATTATTGATTTACAACTAATTTCGTAAAGTTGTGGTGTTATAAAAAACACTTGAAACAATATCAAAAATATTTTTTTGCACACAAATGCTTACTTAAAAAATTAAAGTACCGTTTTTAATTTGATTTTACTGAACAGTAATTTATTAATGTGTAAGACACAAAATGTTTCAATATTAATTATTTCTAGTAAAATAATAGTTTTTATGCTTTAAAGTGTAATAGACAATAGAGAAGCTAATACCATAATAATTATTGAATATAACTATAAGTTTCTATAATAAAATTAATGGTAATGCATAACTGTAGCTAAGATGGTTAATGTAATTTTACATCAAATTGAACTTCGTTAAAAAAATACAAGAACGAATTCTTATTATATATTATTTTTACCTTAATGAGAATTTGTTAAGCCATTGTTTTAAAAGTTTTGTGAACACTTTTTAAATTATGAACCGATATGATGACACAATATGCTGGGTTAAAGTTTATATTATTATTTTATTATTATTTTTAATAGCACTTTATAATACAGTCTTATGTTACAAAAGTTAATTAAAAATTAAAATACAACGAAAGTGAAGGAAGTCCGTATGAATGAAGACAATGCTTTGTTAGCAAACCCCCAACTCCGAAAAAACTGTCCTTTCGTGACACCACTATTGTTCTATCTATCATTGCAACAATAAATGCGTAAGATAAGTGTATTTTTTTTTAATAATAAAACTCGATAATTAAAAAAAAATTGAATTATATATTATGAATTAAAATCCAGAACTATGTTTGAATACGTTATGAGTGATGAGCCAATCACTTATTTTAAATTTTAAACGAAATACGTATCTCGTGTTGTGTAGTAACAGATATATTTAAAACGGTGTATAATAATTGTCGATAAGTTTTATCCATAATTTTTATATTTTATTATTTCAATCAAAGTATATACATTTTAAAGTTCCTACCTCTAAAATTGATCTTTTTGCCTCAAAATAAAAAAAAGTTTTTAAAATAGGTATTCATCTGGTGTGAAATAAATGTTCAAAAACAATTACTAAAGTAGTACTAACAATATTGTTATGATAATATTATACACATTACATATGTGCATAAATTAACTCAAAACAACGTGTTCTGGGTTTCTAATGGATATACGATAGAAATGTAGGACTTGGTATCAAGTTATCGAGAAAGTTGAGATAACCACGGTAAAACCAAAAATTCACAAAGTCATTGAAAATGACAGCCCCTTTGGAAAACATTAAGCAAAAGAGACATTTAGGGGTGTACATTTTCTTCGGCCGCTTTCATAAGTCAAACCGATTCAGTGTTCTTTTCCTAGTACCACTGTATAGTTTGATCTGTCAAATCAAATAAAAATGGTTTGATGAAATACATTCATTAGCATAACAGGCTATACAATTCTACTTCGTGGGCCATAATTGAAATGTTTTCATTTATCATGAGATATAAATTAAAATAAAACCATTTTTAGGTTGCAAACATTATTTTATTTTTTAAACATCAAAGAAAAAGTTAAAGTCACTCAAATAATATGCTACATCTTTTAAATGTACGCAGTATGGGTATCCTGACATTTTTTAGAACTGGGAATCGTTTATATTGAATGTCCCCTTTTAATCGCTCAAAATAGACATAAAAGATGAACGTACATATTTTGAACTTGAATATTAGTCGTTATGTCCGGTCTGTTCTCAAACGCATTAGCTTTGGTGCCGATGATTCACAAGACGAAAGTAGGTTTGAACTCGTCGAGTGTCAACACAAAATACCACACATCAGTGCCTCACTATTATTTGTCAAACATTGAATTTGGGTACTCGAGATGCAAGTGGATAATTATTATTTATATTCAAATATCGACAAAGTACATCGTTTGTAAATATGTTTTAAAAAACTTCAGTATGGTATATACACGAAATATTCTTTTATTTTGACCGACTGCTATCTTAAACACCATAAATTCTACCATAGACGCTCTCATGTGTGTAATATGATTATTTCATTTCATAAAGTAGTAGAAAACAAAACCGTGTGGGTCACACGGTGGTCACGTCTTGATAAATTAGTGAATCTTAGCACAGGACTTGGATGGCTGTCGATCCCGCTGTGACTTCGGATGAAAATAAGGTCAGGCTGTGTTAATACATACAAATTTGTCAATGAAATATCGAAATAATTAGTTTTGAGTTATAAAATATGTTGTTTTTTTTTAAATTCAAAGGAATTTAATATATTTATGGACGGTTAAAAGATACTGCAGGATGACATTGGTCACTCTTCTCATTTTTGTCATTGTTTAATAATTATTATTAATATTTTAAAACAACAATAAATCATTACATTTAAAAGCGGTAGTTACTCTATCATTATTCATATTTTAAGTGATCAAAAAATTTAATTAACAGTCATGATTTTTCAGTCATGTATTTTGAGTACAATTAGAATTTAAGTGAGAAAACTCGAAATTGTTCATCATATAAAAAACATGGCTAACAATAAATTATGTGGTAAAGAAGTAAAATATCGTTTAAAATATTCAGTTTGTGTTACGGAAATAAATCTAAAAATATCCAAGGAATCCTTATTATAATATATATCACTCTTCTCGGAACGGTCCTTTTTTACTTAGTATACTATGCACATGATTATACTATTGTACACTGTTCGGGGTACCTATATTGTATGGAATAGGTTACGGTTAGGTCCACCCATAATGCAACCATACACATTCGTTCCAGCTCATGGATTTTGTTTCATTATGTGGGACGCAAACAAATCGTCGGAACTTGGATCGAAGTATGCTTATTGTTGAATGAAAATAAATTCCTGTTGACGTATGCTGTCCAAATGTTGGTTACGAAAACCGTTTTTCAAGTCCACAAAAGAATATTACATTCTTGTGAGTATAGTATACAGTTTAAATTTCTTTAAGCAGTGAACGTAATATTTCTAAAAGAAAAAACATTTTTTTTCGAGATACTATTTTAAGACAATTTAAGATAAACAATATGCGATCTCACACTTCATTTTATTGTTTCACTCTCATAAACTTTTGACTTTAGTACAGAATCCTACTTTTTTCAATTTCATGACCAAATGAAGCAGAATATATTTTGGTATGAACATTTTGAATATTAAAACAATTATTATTGTTTTATTTGTATGCATGGTCTAATGCACCTTGAATTATGCAGAATACAAGTCTAGAACTTGCTACTATAACCTTCATCATAATATATAAAACATGAATATAATTAAATAAACACTGTTACCATAATATTTTATATTTATACGTCAACATTCACGTAAATAAATGTTCTAAAACAAATTATTAAAACTATATATATTTAACCTATAGCAATTCAAGAATTAAAAGTTGATTTAGCTTTTAAAATTGAACATGGAAATTTGAAAGCGAATAGGATAGATATACCTAAGCCTCCCTAAAAAAAAAAAAAAACAAAACCTATTAATACAATAATGTATAATATTATAATAAAATATTATCTATTATATTATACTATAGTATTATATTATAGTATAGTGCGTGCCTAGACGTCTCGTGGGACAAGTGCAGATACTTTTTATTTCCCCACAAATTATGCGTTCACAGTACATTTACTTTTATAATTTTTTTATTTTTCTGTACATTTTTTCGTGTGGCGTTGTGGCAATGATTATCTGGGCTTGTTGCTCGACAACAATTCCAAAGTAATTTCATGGTGTATAAACGCTATCGTTTGATAAAACAACAACTACGCGTCTTCTGTTTCATGAACATTAACATTTAGAGTGTGTATATTATAGATATGGTATGAATATAATATATTTGTGTGTGTGTGTGAGTGTTTAAAAATCTACTTGAAAATCGTTGAAAAGACTACCATAGATTTCAAAAGTTAAAAAAAAAAACAAACAAAAGACTTATTAATATTTTTAAGTTTCAGATGTAAATTTTCAGTTGTTGTTGTTTTCGTACAAATTTACTGGGCGCCCGTCAGAGACAGACCAATTATTTATTCGCATGGACTTTACCATAATTAATTATACGCACAAACTTCGACGGTTTAATTATTTTAGGTTTGATGATTCCTGTAGAAAATAAAAGTAAACAAACGGTATTATACTAAATGTGTTTTGGTATAATAAACACGGTACTCTAATATACCTTCACAGGAATAGAGATGTTATTCAAACTTTGTGTTTTGGCCAAGTACTTTTGTTATCTCAAAAACTAAGGGAGAGTGTTGTAAAAATGTTCACTTCAAACGTTTGTAGGTACTAAAAGTTCTGTAATATTAGTCGGTATGAAAAATATTCTATCGAGTGGCGTGTCTCTAAAACAGTCTGTGCTCCACAATATTATTTTATAAATGTGTATGAAATCCATGGTAGATAGCTGCATTAGAGATAACATGGAAAAGGGCCTTGTCAGACGCCAATGATTAAAAAAAAATAATGGGGTATAATAACTGAGCCAAACGATTATATTACGCGTGTACCTACGTGTACCTGGACGAGATAAAATTGCTATTTTGTGTTGCTTTCCACATTAAAGCCGTATTGGTTTGTACTTGATTTTGTTTAAATATCAACACCAAACATCGTTAAATACATTAACAACGTAAAACCATTGTACGTATTTTTCTTACTAAAATGGTTCAAATAACATTACCGATAAAGAAAAAACAAATTCATAAAAAGTTCATAATATTGAAAAGATAGAAATTTTTTTTGTTCTCAAAAAGAAACTCGTTAAGAACTTACGCCGTTATGAGAGTAAACAAACTGTAAAGAATGGCTCACACCTGCTAACTAAAGGATATTGAGTAATCGTTTATCTACCTGCTGTGTTTGGCTAAACGATTTTACACAGTATTTAAAAAATGGAATAAAAATAGTTCTAAACTATTATTCAAAGTGTAGTTACGTAGATAGTCAGTATGTTATATAAGTATAAAATCAAACATAACATTTTTTTTTTTGTGTAACCCACCTACAATTTTAAATACACACAACCCACAATTAATTTCATTCAATATTTAATATAACATACTATGTATATTAATTTCATATTTCACTGTTGAATATATCTTGCCATTCGATATATCTACTATTAATTTCCACTTCCTTCTTTTGATTTTCATACCGTCTATAATGTCAAATAGAAACAATCGAAAAATGATAATCATAAAACATTTTATTTTTTTACAAATTACATAGATTTAAATTTAAATAATATCGTCAATAAGTACATTTTAACATAATATTTTATAATTTTTAAAAATTACTGATACGCTCTGGACTTTTCTTTATTTTCTACTGAACACAATTTCAATAATGTTTTATAAGGGCAGCACAAAAAAAAAAAACAATGAATAAAACCCTAAAACGATTTATTTATATGTTAAAAGGACATTTTTAAACTGAAAATAAGTTCAATATGTTTAGCAACTGTTTAGTGAATACCCTGACAACGTAACAACTAAATTGCTCACATACGTATAATATAACACTTTGGAAAAATAAGTGTTCACAATCCGTTTAAATACAAATAAAAATCGCAGAACTGCAAATTGAAAATGTCAATTAATAATTATTCTGTTATCGTCAGTATAAGTCTATTAGGTGTGTGCTTAAAAATATAAGAACTAAACTTTTCATAATATTTTAAATATAATGCATCATCTGTTAGAACTATTTCAATAAAGTCTCCAAAAATATTTTTATGAATTGTACAACTTTGACTTGGTATTCACAAATTAATTGTTAAACAATTTATACACTTTCTATACAAGGAAGGAAACTAGTCATATATTTTATTAGATAGAATAACATGTGCGTCTACTTACTGATAAATAAATAATGAAATAATCTGTCTCTAGGGTCAATTGCTCATTTTATAGGTACTCGTTAAACTCACATAGACAGAACATTATGATTTTCAAGTGTCCACATTTCTGAGTGAAAAGTAACATATTTATAATAAAATATTATTATATTCTTAAAATGTACATTACAAGGACAATACTATGGCTTGTGTGTGCTTTTGAAAAACTTACTAAGATTTTACACAGAATACAGAAAGACCCTACAATACAATATTTATAACTAGGTTCTGAAACATGAAAATATATTTTAATGCTTCACTGAAAAGTAAAATCGAACTGTCCAATAGTATGCATTTTTAGATACACATAGAAAACCCATCTGTATTATTTGTATATGATCAATTAAAGTCAGTCATTATTATATTGTTCAAAATGAACAAGAAATATGAAACTACTAAATAAATAATAATAAACTATAGCCCATTACAATAGTGATTAGGGTGACTCATTCACGATTCCTTGGTAATCAATGGTTATTAAATAACAAAATGACTTACTTAATATAATAATATACATTTATATCATAAAATATTATTTAATATAAAATAAACATTCCTATCAAAATTTCAAACATAACAAATTAATTTTAATGTGCCCCCCCTCCCAAAGATACATGGCCCTGGGTTTGGGTATTATATTAATATTTTGTGCACAATATAATGTATAGTTCAAAATATTTTAATGCTATAATCACTCTTCCACGTGTTTTGTTCTTTTTATCTAAAATTATAATAAGTACTACATAATATTAAAGTATTATATTATAATATAGTCTACTTTTAATTTTTAAATCGTTCCATATCTATAACATGTACACAATAATATGTCGTTGCACCAAATAACGTCGTGTGAAAATTACTTTTATGCCATAATAATATCATTTGCTTTGTTGATTTTAGCGTTTTGTTGACAAACGTCACGAGAAAATGGGCCCCATGACTTTTAGCCAAATCACAATATTATTATTGTGTAAAGTTAAATTCCCGGCCGGTAGACAACGATTTGTGGCATTTGTGAACGTTACACAAATGTATACAGTTTTCCCCGCGAGTCGGCAATTAAATGCGCATTTCAAATGAACGTTATATCACATACGTCGAGCAAGAACGGTTTTTCTCCCGAGTGGGTACTCGCGTGAAGTCATGCGTGAGCGGTTAAATCATAGTTCCGACAACCACCGTGTTTTTATCATCACAAGGAAACCGTTCGTCTGCAGCATGCAAATCCATCGCATGTGCACCGCTATTCAAATACAACCGATGGAAATAATTACATTTTCCTATTGTTATATTACAATCCCTAGAAATATTTCACACAAAACGAATTCAGGCTTGTAACACATGTGCAGTTTACAGGATAGTTTCATAAATGTCTTGTGCCCCCCCCCCCACTCCATAGGTGGAGATTCGATTTAATTGATTTTATTTACAATAAAATTATTTTTTTAATTTTTTTTTTTAATTTGGAGGATTATTGAATAATTTTGGGAGAGCTATCATCGAATATCGAGTACCGATACGGCAACTATAGAGGTACTAACTACAGGCTATACACCAACGGCTGCTGTAAGTTCCCATGGTGGAATGAAAACAAAGTGGTGACTGATAATGTAGACTTGCACTTATCATTCGTTTCTGATGCTAATAAAACCAAGAAAATCGTTCATGCATTTTCTATTGGAAAATGTAAACGACCAATGTAAGTTTATTATTTGTGGAACGCCTTATATATGGGTATACATCCTCTTAAATACCTACAGTGGCATATCCAGGGAGGATAAGAGGGCTATAACCCCCCCCCCCCATTGACTGTGTTGACCTTAGAATTTTATTAAGATTAATAAAAAAAATAAAAAGTGTAAATAAAAGACATAATATTGTAATTGTATTTTAGATTCTGAGTGGAGCAAGGGATCTATTGGTTTTACAATGGTGTTTATTTTTTTTTATTTTTTTTTTTATTTCATATACAAAATGCCTACCAGAAGGAGTGCTTTGATTTCAACATATTATAGTATCCTATTTTTTAGATAGTTGGATCAAGATGGTACTTTAAAGAGGTAATTTTTCGATTTTCTCAATAGTTATTTAATGTCACAGGAAAAAACACCAATAAATTACAAAAAACCGCTAAAAATGGGATTTTATAATTTTTAACTCTTAGCTTATCACCATAAAAACAAATAAAAATAACTATTTTATTTATTTTGTTGTAATTTATAATATTAATTCAACATACAGGCCAATAATAAAATATAATACCTACCAATATAAAATATCCAGACTGACAAACCGTCTCCGCTCAGAATCGATTTTCGTATACAATGATAATATGATATCATTGAATTCAAATTTAATACAATCCATTATGCAGTAACCCACTTGTACCGTACTGTACAGCAGAGTGATATCTACTTACCCACTTTTTTGTATTTTTTTGTGATACTTAGCCCTTCCCATACAAAATTCCTGTCTACGCCACTGAATACCTACCATAGAAAATCTTACCTATACTACTTGTTTAAATACATATTGTAGGACTTTAAGTCTAAATCATTAGAGTCATAAACTTTGATGTTAAGAGTTCGGTTCATGGATTCGACCTTAATAATATTTGTTAACAACATTATATATTATATTTTGTTGTAGTGGTAAAAAATGAAACACGAATTTTATCAGGACCATCATAACTTATTATTATTAGAAGTAGGTATAATATTATGGTCTGAATTAATGAGGCCCATTTGGAATGTATGTCGATTTGACAGCTGTATGCATTCACATAAACACACGAGCCACGTTTTAGCCATATCATAGTCGCTAAAAGGGTAATATATTATTTAGAAACCGTGTCGATCGCTAAAAACATAATATATGAAAGATGAAACGAGTAATAGTGACTACATGTAAAGGACTTTCAGATCACGCAGTAATACCTAAATAATCGTTTGAATTGAATAAAATAATTTAAGTAATATTATACTTGTACCAGTGTCCAGTATACCTATAAACTACAGTCATATCTCAATAACTCGAACTTTGACAACTCGATTATGTTTTCTTACTCCTGGAAGTATTTTACAGTTGAAGTTAATTGTATTTGTTTATTTCTATTACCCGGAGAATTTGTGTTATTGAAATTTGAGTATTTATTTATATTTATGAAAAATCCATTTTCAGTATGATATTATTATTGTCATATTTGTATAATGTTATTTTGATGTATTACCATAAAAAAAGTCACTGAGTATGATAATCTTGAAAATAATATATGAACTCGAATCATTCGTCTATTATTTATTAAATTGTTATTCGAAAATGACTGTTGGGTTAGGTCGTGAATATAATTTATTATTGCTAAACAAATATGTATATAAGATATAAAAATAGGCGACACATTACCTCGTGTTAGTTATGCTAAAATATGTATTTCAATACAATTTACCTGTAAAAGTAAAATGCTCTCCGTTCATCAACAATTATTAAAATAATCTTAAGGTATTTCTTTGTATATGCCTACCTTTATATTAACGTATTTTTTGAAGGTATTACAGAAAACTAATCCATTATAATGTACCTAACTATATTAATATTCTACAGTAAGTTATAACATTGAGTATTTTAAATTTGTATACTCAATATGAGTAGGCATATCTAAAATGTAGGTATGTCCAATAGTCCAATATCAAGATGAGTATAGAAAATATACATGGCAAATCAAGATTTTATATAAATGCAGTTTCTATAAATGTTATCTAATGACATACATTTCAAAACCAATATTTAACTATACTCTATTCGGAATGAGATCGTACCCCGGCGGCCAAGTTGTGCGCATGGGCGTGGCTTTGTTCCGTGGCAGCTCCCAATGCATCGTCGCAGTGGGGACTGCGTCCGATAATATGTCTGACCGCCGCCGAACGAAAACTGGTCGCCGCCGAGGTACTATCCCATTCCGAATAGAGTATAAATAAATTGTTGGTAAATACAAATTTTGGGGTTTTAAAAATAGCCATTTTTAAATCGCCTTTTTTTCCAATTAAATACTAATAGTTGACCAAAATGAGAATAAGAATAGTTAGATTGGTAAAAATAATATTTCATCATTGAAAAAAAAAAATTATCTTGGAATTATCATTATAGAAGAAATACTAATAATAGTACCTAGATATATTATATTCATCAAGATTATCAAAAAAAAAATCTACCTATAACCAATGTTGATTCAAATAAATGTGAACCGTTATAGTTGTACATGTTATTAATCTCCATGGTATTAAAATAAGACCTCCCTTGGTCAACTATCTATATAATCCGAGCCCCAATATTCAAAAAAGCGTAAGTGAAATTTTTGGCCAAGATGACATTTATACATAAAAAAATTCAGAACATTCAGCTTTATTGACGTATAAAATGTCTAAGCTACTTCTTCATTCTACATGGTTAATTGTTGATCTTTAAATTTTGATATAAGTGGCATTAGATAAATTTGTTATCATCATAAATGTTGTAAACGACACTGTTAATCGGCGTAAACGATGGTCTAGAGCAGAAAAAGTTGTAAGTGACAGTTTTATTATTTTGTTTACGTCGTATTAAACTGTGACGTCTATTTTTATTTCTTTTTATAATAATAATATAGTTTTCAAAATAAACATCGTATTATTAATTGTTTTGGTTGAAAGACATAAGGTTGAATCCCATATTCAGAGAAGTGTAAGTGACATTTCGAAAATCATTTGAGTTGAATACGACAATGGTGTAAAGGATAAGTGATATTTGCTTAATTATAGATTTTTTTTTTTTTTTGAAGTAAGTGCCATAACTAACTCAGTATTATTATTTTAATACATTTTCTAATTTGAAATTATTTCGGTTCAAAATATGCAAGTCTTAAAGGTATTTTCATTAAATTTCAACAGATGTTAAATTTTTAAAACGTTTTTTCTTGTGTTCTTGAAAATTAGTCCAAATCTCACTTACACCCTATTAGGGCTCGAATTATTTCTGAAAAAAATGACACTAAAAATTTAATCAGACAAAAGATATTATTTGAATATTTTAAAACTAAAATTGAAGTTATACCATCATATATTTTAATTTCCTTTTAGATTACTGTTAATAAAACAAAATGTAAATAAATTATTTTCTCGATTATTAGTTGGTGCAGTACGTTTGAATTTTGGTACTTACGTATAATGACACAATAAAAGTTTAAAAAATGACCATAGCAATTAATTATTTAACTTGTTCATATTGACGTAAAAATAATTGTATTTATTTTGTTATATTGTTAGAAGAGTTCTCGTTGTATTGTACATTACAAACATTTCAACTTCTGTAACCAAAATACAGTTTCTTGTAGGTACATTTTCTTTGAGTAGATTTTCTTTTTTTCGTATTCTACTTTTATACTTTGTGTATGTGTTTTAATATTAACAACTGTTGAATTGCGAATAATTGATTAAAGAATAAATTCAATTTTTATATTATCCAATTTTATAAAAAAACAAAGATTCGCCATCACTCGATGGCATAGATCGTAATAGTAGGCCCAGTACTTTTGGAGTTATTTTCAATTTTCAGAGAAAAAATATTTTGTTTAGATAATAGATTAATATTATTTTTATATAGAAGTTAGGTTAGATTAGGTTAGGTTACACGAAAAGTATCATAACCATTATTTAATATTGAACATTAAATTACAAACTATCAAATTTGTGTTGTAAGTTTTGCGCTTATCATGTTTAAATTTGAATAAAATATAATTGTTTTTTAGTAAATCAGTTGTCCTGACTTATGAAAAAGAGAAGATTTGACCAAAATAGAAACAAAACTTTATGATGAGTTATACAAGTTATTCAAAATAAAATATATTCAATATGCACTAAGACAAACTATATCAAACGATTACTACACACCCATCAATATAGAAACTTTATGATTTAAATATTGCAGAGTAACTACTTAAAATAGATTTAGTTTGTTCACGATTAAAATAACACTGAAAAATTAAATAATAATAGTGGAACTATAATATACTACACAATGATTATACAAACGGGTTAAAGAATAATCGAATTTTACGTTCTAAATAATTAAAGTTTTCATCTTAAACGTATTACGTATTACCTACCATAGAACCATACATTATAGCTGATGTGTACCCTGTACCTGCAGGAAATATTCTTAAAATATATTTTTGAAAAATTAACAATAAGCACATTCATAATGAATGAACGAATACTTGATTAAAAACTATGTAAAACAAATAAGTTTTTATTACCTAGTTTAGTCATTCTTAAAATCTAAATTAAGATTATATTAAAATACTGTATGGTGTGTCTATAAATTATTTATCACTTTAAAAACTGTATAAAAAACAGTAGATATGTAACTATATAATATTTAGAGTCACTCTATACATCCAACTTACAAATCAATACATTCATCGGCATTTGTTTAATAATAATTTGATGTGCATATATTTTGATGGCGTGTTATTGTCAATTTAAAATAATGATGACATAGCACATCCGCAAAGGATTTTCACAAATGTCGTACTTAATGTAGTCCATTAGGTTAATTGATTACTCGTGATAAGAACATTTATTATGAATATCCATTAAGGATAATAATGAATTATTTATAACAATGTTTGATGAAAAAAAGATGAATACAAATTAAAAGGTAGGATTTGCGTTAAAATTTGAGATTATGCAAATGAGTATGATTGCAAAATGTTTTATAATAGTTTTGGTTTATGTATCTATCTATCAGTCTATCTATATATAACTTTAAATGAAAGGTTTATTAAAATAATTGCTTATAATAAATTAATTTGTGTTTTATGTTAAATTCAAACTTCTTAATTCAGTAGCTCAATAAAACCAAATTGTTTTTGAAAACTTTGAGACGATATTTGTGTATTTGGTTTTCCATAATTAACATACAAATTGCATTAGAGTTACATTATTGATATGATACCATAAAGCTTACAAATTTAATTATGTAAAGCAAAATAGTTTAATGTGTATAAATATTATTGTTTTTAATTAAGTGTTTAAAAAAAATAAATAAACTATCACGATTAGAATTTATCTTGAAAATATTTATTCTTTTATAGTTTCAGATTAAATCTATTTGAATACAAAATCTGTAATCACATGTATAAATTAGTACATTCATGTTGTAAACTCTAAAGCAAACACTATAGTCTTATTGTCTCCAATAGTAGGTTAGGTTAGGGAGTTCTAAAACGTTTCTTACTGAATCGTGGCTCCTGTGTTGTACCAATTATCAGTAATTTCGTAGTCTTCTGCAAAGCATTGATGATGGTTAGAGGGAGTCAAATAGGCAACCCAAGACACTTGTTCAGCAAGTGGTGACCGCGAAGGGACAATCCAATGGCAATGCTGGATAGGCATCCTGCAACGCATCATCAGACGGCATCTTACACACACGTTTTTGATCCGGAGGATATCTCCTGGCAGCGTGATACGATAGATGGGCAACCCCTTTTTGGCGTCGTCGGTAATTGACTCTTCGTGTCACGTGGTCTTCGTCAAGTGGACACCGGGGAGCTCAATCTAGCAGTGGGTCCCGCATAGTAAGGTTCGGCCGGTTGGTCGATGTGGTCTTCGTATCTCCAGTTTCTTCAGTGTATACAGTAGTGTGGTTGTTGTTTTGAATAATGGAATTGAAGTAAAGACAGTGAAGTGTACGGCTTATAAATACTCATCGGTGATTTGACTTAAGGTAGCTTAAGGTAGAACGTTAACTTCGTTGGTCAACATTGTCAGCTTGTATACATGCGATTTTACATCGGTATTTTTCTATATTCATCTGATTAAAATCTGCAAAAAGCAAATTTGTATCCTTGTGGGGTCCTGCTCGTTTGTCGACCTCCGTTCTTTTGACCCATCATAATTCTAGTAGCTCTAAAAAGATCCTGTAACAAACCCGAAATACCCCATAGAACATAAACGGCTTACGACGAGCCGCTCGGCGGTAACTCTACCACCCGAGTAATGAAGTATTTTATGTCATCACCATTGCCAATAGAGGGAGTGGCTCGACCAGTATACATTCGGCACTGATGCCAACGCAATATCCAACAACTTTTACACCACAATGCAAGTCTCCCAACTACATAAGAAGGCTCACGGCAAGCCAAGAAGTCTGTCTGTTCTCTCGTTTTCAGTCCTACGACTCTGAACTAGCGGGCAACTGGCTAGTGCCAATAGTGCTTTCGGCCACTTTCGAGAGGTCAGAGTTAATAGACGCATTCGGCCTAGGTCTGCGACATTCAGTGTTGTAGTGACACACACCGCCGCCGTTCATACGGCATCGTGTGTAGCATTTTCAGCCACCCGACCGTGGGAAGGCTAGAACCTACACATACGCGTGTAACCGCCTCCAGTCCTACCGCCGCCGTATACACCATAAAGAGTGATACCTCCATCGTACCGTTTTGTATTTATTACCGTGCCATCGAAGACGCCGACTTGTTATCTATTTAACGGCGTAGTCTACTATACTGTGAGTACTCCAAAACAATATAATCAATAATGTGATAGTAGAATTGTCATAGAACCAAACCGTGAGGTTTACAGTATTTAAATATTACAATACCTACCGAAAAGGTATTAATAATTAACACTACAAAGGTCAAAATGGTATCTATGTAATCGGTGTCATCTCTCCTATTCATAGATACCCTTTTATTGTCTGTACTTAAAATATGTATTTAGAAATCAGCCTTTAAGCGCCGCCTATTTCTGATTGGTCGGGCGTTTATTTTTTTGGTCACGGTAGGTCTGTGACTATATTGTAGATGTCAAATGTGGTGGCCCTGAGAAGGGCCGTTTTTGTTAGTTTGCTCCGTTACATACTAGAGACTTTACCAATAGAGTAGAATTTTAATATTCCGAATTCTGTTAGTATCAAGATGAATAATATATTTGAAAAAATTATATTTTTATTCGTAGATATATCACAGCAGAAAATATCATTTCTATAATAACCTAGTGACCTTTTTAATCAATTAAAATCAGTTTTAAAAATTTATATCTGTCAACTTAAATTCCATCAGTTGTGTCTGGCTTTTTGGTCAAACAGCCACTTTTTTAATTCTAAACTTTTATCTAATTTAATATCATTGTCAATGTCTGTGCGGACGTAAAATAATTAATAGCGAAAATAAAATATAATGACGAACCTAAAGTCGAGGGGGTATTAAGAGGGCCTACTGTTAAGGTAGCTACGAACTATGCGCGTATAAGTTGTTCAAGGTTCGTGATTCGTACAAATTCATTATTTTTTTTTATTTACGAACAAAATCTTAAGCACTATTCATGTGTATTCGTGATTTACGATTCATGTTTTTTCTGTTCGTGGATATTCGTCAATAGAACTCTCACCAAAATATTATATTTTAGGTCAGGCATTGATCCAGACAATTTTAAAAGGGAGCGCTCAAGAAGGAATTGTGTTATACCTTTCTATTTTAGATTACGTAATTTATAATACAGGTTTATTTAATTGGTGGCTTTAGACGACAGGGGTTGCCCCAGTACTCTAGTCTCTGCACACACTAGTGGACGCACACTGGCGAAAAATCATACGCATGCGATGTATGTGACAAGTCATTCTCTGTTAGCAGCATTTTGACGGCACACAAGCGGACGCATTATATGGCTCACTGATCAGTGTTTATGGAATTATTGTTTCAAAAATGATCATTTGAGGCTTTACATCAATGCAGTGTTTTTGAATTTTAGTCAATTGTATCAAAGCAGTATATTGACAATCAGTACCTAGTATTTTTAAGTAAATTTATACCTGTTTTAGTATTTCTAAGAAGTAATAACATATAATATATTTTCGATGAATTAAAACAAGTTTTAATAGCTGTGACTATTGATTTAAATAGTGTATACATTTATAAACGATACAAAACATTAATAACAATTCAAAGACAAATAATTATTATTAAAAAAATAACAATAGTAGTACATTTAAAATTCCTATTAAAACATTACTATTAAATGTTTTGTTGTAATTATTAAAACGAATAACTGTAGATACTTGACATTTGCACCGAATGTTGTGGCTTTATAAATTCATGTATAGGCCCTTATTAAAATTTACCGGTAGGCCAAAACTGGCCTATCCATCACCTTGTGACTATATTATTGGTAATTATGGTGATTGGTGGTCCGCTTTTTGAAAAGTTATATTTGTATCATTGTGTGTTAAATTGTATATACAAAAATATATTTATTATTTTTAACTCTGATTTTTCAATGTAAAAAGAATAATTTTTAGCAATATTTTTAGAAACCTAGGTAGACCGTTGTCGATTTTTTTTACGTATAAAACGATTTATTTTAAATATATATATATATCAATAGTATATGATGGACGATTTACTACCTATTGATGTAATCTACTTATAAAAGCACTTTGAAAGGTGTATTCTCTTAGGTATGAAAAGTGTTGTTCTTAGCGTTTGGTCATGTACTCGTGTCCTAAGAACTGAATGATTTTTCACCATGTTCGTTGAGAGGATTTGTAAAAAAACAGTTTTCACTTCCAACTAATTCTATAAATTTTGTTTATTCATCTAATAACTAATAACTTTCCGTAAGAAAATAGGTAGTGGGTGGGTATTTCATATTAACTCGTATTATTGACTTTCGTTATTTATTGGTGGTTTTAATTTAAATGCCTTTAGTCGATTGGGCGTTTTGAATTAAATTATATTAATTATTGTTCACTAGATGAGAGGAAGGTTATTTTTACGAAGTGATGTGAATTTTCTGTCAGTGTCAGAATTGTGTTTCAATTGCTGATTTTTTTATTCAAGACAATTTTTTTTTTGTTTAATTATCATGGGGAATAAATAAATATGTAAATAAATAAAATATGCTTATTACATGTGTAGGAAATGTATTAAAATTCGATTTATTAATTATGTATTAAAATATAAAACTGTTGACAGCCGACCAATGGCCTTGTTTGTAGCACTATAATTGAATTTCTTTATATTATACAGATGTGCATAACTCATGCGTGGCAACAGTGGCGTGAAGTAAAGTAAAAAAAAAAATAAAAAATCGAGTAGGTACTAACTTAGTATATTAACAAGAGACAGAAACAACAAAGATATTTTTAATAATTTTTATTCGATAAAAAATCATAGGATAACTATATCGAAAATGAGTGATATCTCAACAAAAACACTACGTGTAAATAACCTGACTAAGAAAAAAAAACTCAAGTTAGAAAAGTTGTGATATCGAAAAGTTGCCAAGTAATTTCTTAAATTCATTATAATATAGAAATTGTTTATAATTGTTTGTATTTGATGAAGTGTGATAATTTAGTACAAAATATTTAACTTAGCTTGGAAGCTACTCATTGTACTATGTAGACTAAATTTTGTTATGTTGTAATTATAAAAATATAAATTGGGGATGTAAATATTCATTTCAACATTGTAGTTGTAGTCGTAAATATTAGTATACACTAAACGTACGGTCAATTTGATGATTTGTTAATCGAATTTAAAATATTAAATATTCTGTTTTATTCGTATAAAATCAAGATTGTACGTACCAATGAAACAACTTAACGTGGACAATTAGTAAAATATCAGAGACCATAATTTAGGACATTTCTAGGATATATTGACCGAAACCGATTACATACTACACTCATACACACTTACGACATAGCAAACTTTCGTTCACTAATTTCAATAGTGTGCTCTAAGTTTTGATATTAGAGTGAATTGATCTATTATACAATTTAAAGGTATGATTTTTATCTAGGGCAAGGCATAAGTTTTTATTGATATTATTATATAGGTACAAGTAAGTCATAAATATTTTAAAATGTACAGTTTCAAAAATGTCATAACTTACTTAAAAATAATAATATAAATAAACGCCTGCGTCTTTCCCTATATAATTATCTTTCCTTTAAACTTAATAATATGTTAATTCAATCTAATATCAAAAATAAGAGCACACTATTAAAACTGGTGAACGAATATTACGTGCATTTTCGTACCTGTGAAGATGGAAACAACACATATAGGTACGACGTCCTCTTAAGTAAGCTAAATTCTCGTATCCATATTATTACTTAATATTTTTTTAACGTAAATTCAAAACTTTCACTGGGTACACACCAAACAAAATCATTGATTAACTTTTCTAAAATTAGCTTTGTCGCACAGCAACAAAAAAATGGGGTTTCACAATAAAACAAATCAAAAATCTAAAAAACCTAAAAATATACACAGTACCTACTTGAAATCTCTATAAAAATCCTTCATACGTTATTAAAACTTATTTTCTGTTGCCAAAACATTCTAGCAAATAATCAAACCAAACCACTGCCCTTCTAAACTAACTGTATAAACCACAATAATGTAGGAGGGTGATCATCGGTGGGTGGTTTCTACTTTCAAGACTTCTAGCTAAACTTAATTGTAATAACAGCACTCGAGCTTATTTTAGAAACATTGAAAAGAATGTTTAATTCAAATATTTCAAATTATAAGTAATTATTTACTCATAAATTAATTATTACTTATTACTAAGCATACGAAATTAATGTCAACTAATGAATTTGCATTGAATAAAATACTACAGAATATTATAGTATGCTATAGTACTGAATTTTTCCTTAAATGTTCCTAAATAATATTTTTTTTTAAATAATTTTGGAAAGTTATGGCTATTTTAAAATTAAAATTCATAATATATTTTGATAAAAACTAAAACTGTTATTTTCATGTTTCTTAATAATTTAAAATAATGAATTCGTTGAGTTAGCTAGTGTAATTAATTTAAAAGTTTAATAACTTTACTAATTTCCATTTAGTATTCAAATTGTATGTACGGTTTAAAGCTTATGTGAATAGCTGGTAAATATTATAAGTGGGTTGGTTAGTATAAACTATATGAGGATTAACACGGAGATAATTTAAATAGTAATAACTGAGGATACTTGAAATTTTCATGTAGTTTCACCTTGACTACCTTTTTATTATTATAAAATTATATTTTATACTCTTCGTATATTTTTTTGTTTTATTTTGGTATAATTTATAGAGTCATTCTGGTCATTACCTGGTAGAAGACGTGCTGGACCGAGATAAATACTATTTTGGAAGTATATTATACAGGGTTATTCAAAATGATTCATCCGATTTAAAGTGCTTATATTATTTTATTTTTTAGGTTTTAGAACAATATGTTATACTTATACATTAAATAAAAGAAAAATATGTCAAGTTTAGTTAACTGTATCTATAAATGTTCTATGTGAGCTCCTTTGGTTACACGAATAACATCTAGTCAGTAGTCAAATTCATACCATACTTTTTGCAGCATAGACTACATGGCTGTTGTTATTCGATTTTTCAATTCAACTAGATTTGATGGCAGTGGTGGTATGTACACAGTGTAAGCAGTGTTGTTAACAGTGTTAACATATCCCCAAAAGAAATAATCACATGGCGTCAGATCTTTATATAGCCATTTTAAATCGGATGAATCGTTTTGAATAACCTTGTATATACCTACACAAGTTAAACATGTTCAGCAATATTCAAGAAATGTAGAACGAAATTAATATCACTAATTAAACAGTGATATCTATGTGTTTTTGAATTTATTATACACAATTACGTATAATTATTATTATTTGTTGATACTGTGTATTATATCATATAATCATTTTAATACAAGACAGGAGTTTACTGGCCCGGTCAGCCGGTTAGTGATTGCGGACTTACATGTCGGGCCGTTGTATATAATTCGGCCCTACTTATTTTTAAGAATAAAATATGAAACAGACAAAAATTCATCTTATAATATTATGGTGAATTCTAAACAATGGATTACACAATTAATGTACAATGTTTATGACGAAAATTCGCATTTTATTTTTGTTATCGTCGTTTTCTATTCTCGTTAAGATTAAATCTTTATACGGACATACGGCTATACCCATGGGCATGACACTCACATAGACACATAGTTGTTGGCAGAACAAAATATTATGATATTGTGTAGACCAAACTCATTGTCTATTTTTATTTTTAATACAAATCTAAAATGTTATTTAATTTTAATTAAAAATGAGTCAAGAGTTTTGAATAGCCTTTATTATCCATTCGATAGTTAGAACGATAACATGTCAACATATTTTATAAAGTACCTACTAGGTAAGAAATATTTAATTTAAATAATTTGTAGTACCTATAGTTAGTTATTGAGTTGAATAGTGTCGTGCTGTGGAGGCAATGTCAGTGTTAAAATCAGGACTTGAAATAGGTTTCAAAACCGATTTCAGAAACCTGTATAAACCGTTATAAAACCGAAACCGGCAAAAATTGAATACCGGTATGAACTTCAAAACCGAAACGAGAAAAAATTGGATACCGGTATTATATTTAAACCGAAAATATAATTTTATAAATCTTTGGATTTTTACATTTTGAAAAGTTTACTTTACACAAAAGTCGATTAGAATGGGTCGACAAAGCTATTCAAAAAAATGAATAAACTAAGAATGAACGTGACCTCCAAACTGATTTCAGAAACCTGTATAAATCGTTTAAGAACTGAAACCGAAAATAAAATCAAAAGCGAAAACCGAAAAAATAAAAACCGGTTCACAAAATCAAAACCGAAACCGTAATTTTTTCAATCGGTTTTAAGCCCTGTTTAAAATAAAAATTTTAACTGGTATACCTACTAAATGACTCAATTATTATCGTTTAGTGAAATAATTTTGTCCCCAAGTAAGCAGTATTTTTGATTACTAGACAATGTCATCATTTTTTTCTTCATATTAGTATGTGGGTAGGTATACCTAAACTCTTAGCCTAAACTTTAATCACAACTAATTTGTAACTGAGTCATAACGTATTTTATAAAGGATAGAAAAAAAATTAATTTCTCTAAATAAATATAATCCATATGATATATTTTATACTCCCAGCGATCAGCGTCATGCGTAGGCCCCGGTTACCGGGGAGGGGGCGAAAGCTTAAACAACTAAAATGTATTATATTGCTATAGTGACGGAAAAATATAAAATACATGTTAATTTTTTTCTTTGCTTAATTTTTTCAGACTTTTTTCAGACTTAAGTCACGTGTATCAGATATTGTAACATCATATCAAATAATTTAAAAAATAAATTTATCTTTATATAGAATTTTTAATTTGTAATTAATAAATATTATAATATTATTATTTTATTTATCAAAAAGCAGGCAAGTGTGTACTATTCTACTGTACATTATATGGTGAGTGGGTCAGTAATGTTTAACCTAATCTAACCTAACCTAACCTAACCAACACTGAACACAGATATTTATATATAGGTAAATTAAATATTTTTGGTATAATGTAGTCTTAATTCTTCTTTTAAATTTTGTTTTTCTGACTGCATACCAGGTAGCCCAATTCATAATTTGTAGTATGTAAGTGTTTAACACGGTCGTGGTCGAAGCTGTGGTATAGTAAAATCACTAAAATTTGTAGCCAGTCTTTTATTATTATCAGTGTTATGAAAGGTAGTAAATAGTCAACAATTACTATTGTAATTGGTAAGAAAACATAATAGTATTTTGATAAAAAGAAATATTATATTAATTATTAATTTTCGGTAAAAGGTGGCCCGAAGTTTTAAAATCGCCCACTGCCCACTGGTCTGTTACCTACCCAGTCCACTCCTAATACAAGGTATATGATATATCACCATGCTTTGTTTAATATAGTGAATTCACATTTTATTTTGTTTAAAATGTCTTATTAATATTAAAGTTAACATACATTGAATCAGGCTTCTCTCAAAATCATGTTTATCGAATATGAAAACGGCATTCAACTCTATAATAACTACCTAACCACATTATTATGAGTGATGCTAGACGAAATTAGTGATCACACCCAGTTACGGATGTCCACTATGCATAATATCTTGACCAACTTTCTTTCATTTCATTAAAAATAAAAATTCTCTTTTTTACTACATAATAATATATATGCTGAGTACGAACAACTCATTTTATACTGTTGCAGAAAAACACTTTAACAATATTTTAACCTTATAACATTGCTGCTGGCTCTTTTAAAAAGTATTGAATTCGTCAGCATGGAAACTTTTTACTCTCAGACCGAGTGTACAATTTATTAATAAAAAGTATTACGCAATTAGATTACAATTATGGTCTCAGACATTCTACGGTATAATTTATGCAAATTTAATTTAAAGATTTGGAACGTAGCGGTAGTAACTATTTTAAAAGCCAATATTGGGCCACCATGGTGCACGGAACATTGTACTTTGTCATTAACAAACTTATTCACAAAAGGCGAATTGTCAGGAAGCCAAATGGGGATTAGATCATATTGATCAGTTGTGAAACCTTACCGTCCTCATTATTATTAGATGTATAGCAGGTGGCCAATTTTCGAACGAGCATTACGAGCATTCTTAGAAAATGCTTTCCTGCACGGCTCTTCCGATAATAATTTGTCAATGACCAAACTACCTTGTTTTCGGGTTCCGAATTCCAAAATAAATCTTACCGACGTACAATACGATGACATCCATGGCCTTTACAAATTGGGGAATTTATAAATTCCCATAAGTTTTGATATCGTAAAAATACGATGTTCGTTAAAAAAAATATATATTTATATTATATAAAAAGCACCAGCAGAGATGATTTTCTATTTTCTTTTTAAATTTGAACCATACAACTATTTCCATATTATTATCACCCCCCACGGGGTTTTGTGTAGGTACACCTACAATAAAACGATATCGTAAATTTTTCCAATTGTTTAACTCTTTCTAAAAAAAGCTTAGTAAATCATGATTTTATATTAATATAATATTATGTTCACTAAATCGATTTAAATGAATATTATAATAATATAAAAATATAAAAATATTACTTCAATATCATTTTTGATTTTTGATTAACTTGACATGTTTTTCGCAAACTATAAATAGTTGTAGGTTATTTCGGAATTTCAAAATCAAAAACTATTTCCCAACACTGACAAATATAATATACAACACGACGGACACGATAAACCACAAACCTGAGTAATAGTCACGCTGTTATCGTTTAAAAAAATATTTATTAGTTAGGTATAATTGCAATTTGGTTTTTTTTTTCAAATAACTATTAATATAGCCATATAGGTCTTAAGCACGATAATACGAATACTAATATTGATAATGTTCACGACTATTATAATATTATAGGAATATCATATTATTACGTCATAACTGTACTCCACGACATTAGTAGGTTGTTGTCGTAAAATCTCACCAAGATAATAATATTATAATAATATTATTATTTCTCTGCAGTGTCACGAAAAGTGTGTGTGTGTATGTGTGTGTGAGACAGAGAGAGTTTGTTAGGGCGTTAAACCATTTCGCCAGTAGCGTGTGTTGATTATAGTTGGATACTTGAGTCGAGATGACATCCACGGCGTCGGAGACGAAGATGACGAGTGGTTTGCTGCTGTCGACGGTCGCAAGATATATATTATACGCGTATATGACACACAATGGAAGGGAAATAAAAATTATACTCACGGCCCATATTATATAGGGTGTACGTGTATGTGGGGGGGGGGAAATATGAAGCTGTACATTTCCAACATTTATTTTATACATTTATATATAAAGTGTGAGTGTGTTTGCACAGTTGGCGTGTGCATTACCCGTCCGATTCACTCATTATACGAGCGCACATCACACTATGTTTTTTCCGCCCTGCGGCGCGTTAAAAACAAGTTCGCTAAACTTTTTCTATTCTTCTTCATCATTTCGGTTTGATATTATATATACGAGATCTTTTCTGTTGTCCCCACGTTGCCCGAGCACCCAGCACCTTTCCTTATTTCTCTCACACTATTTATGTCATTTTTAAAACTCATAAACAAAAGTTGACGCGCGTCTTTTACACCCCACCCAATTGTCAACCCACGGCACTGCAGTGTACTTCCGGCAAAACAATACAGACGTATTATTTATACACGGTTGATGTGTGCACCCACATTCTCACAATTGTACACACACACACACACACACACACACAAATGGACATACGGACACGGTTATAATATGACAATGTGTATAGTAATGCATTATGTATGTGCTATATAATATGGATGATGTCGGTACGCGTTGTGAAGGAATAATAATAATTATTATTTTCACAGTCTTTTACGAAAAGCGCACTCTCGAAATCGAGACGACAACATAGTAAAATGTACACACTTTCGTTGTGCGCGTATAAGAGTACACGGAAAATGTTTACAGTGCGCCTATTTTATAATTTTTATTATTTATATATGTAATGAATGAGTATGCGTGTGTGTGTATACGTCATAAACAGCAACTATATTACATACCTAGTGTATGTAAATTGTATATTATATACATATATTTCCTGGCCGTCTGCAGCAAGCTTCAGTTAATGAGCGAAGAAAAAAATGCTCGTGCACAAAAAGTGCTCAAAGAAAATATATTGTGAGCTTTTATAATTTTCATATTAAATATATATTATAATAAGGGGTGATTATTATAATAATTATGCTCGTGCGCGCGTGTACAGAAAATGACCCGTCCTCAGCAAACGTTTGCGCTCTACTGATCCCGAAAACGGCTCGTTAAAAATATTAATATAATAATATAATGATAATATTATTTTATATATTATATACCCTGTATTATTCCCGGTGATAATACGCTCTCGATAGTAATTATGAATAATAATATAATACAATACGTCAATTCGACTTCACCACACGTGTCACGAACAAACTATAATGATATAATGAAATCACGGCGACGTAATAATATATTATTATTAGGCTTTATGTGTATGTATCACATGGTGATATTTTATGCTGTCGAACCTTCAGAAACAATAATAATTTTATATTGATGGGTAATAATAATAAAAACGCGTCCCCGCGTATAATATTACTATTACCTATTATTATTATAGTATTATAAATTATAATAATATTGTAGTTGTATTATTGGTAGGTACCTACAGTTTATTGCGAGCACAAATCAACGGCTTTTTCAGTCGGCCGATCACAGAACGGTATTTCACAGGCTGTTGGATGGTTTGAATATATAGGGACCAATAAACGTTAATAATAACCTTAAAAATACACGATTATAATGGAATTTTGTGTAGTAAACATTTTTCCATTTATTTAAAACTAATTGGACCATTGAGTAAAACAATTTTATTGATATCGAGTGATATAATGTAAATACAACCGTCAAAAAAAGCGTATAAAAATTACGTTAATTTGCTGAGTCAAGTGACATGGGGAGGATGGAGTGGGCATCGTTTGAAAAAGCGTCGTGAGTGTGCGGAGGCACCACGGATGTAAAAAACGCCATTAATATACAGTCCTACCAAAAATAACTCCTACGTAGTTGATAGTATAAAAATAAAAATAAGTTATTCTAACTTGAATCGATTATTATTGTAAAAAAGTGCATATAATATTTAAGACAGGTTTCGAAAAAAATTCATCAGGTATAAAAATAAAAAAGCTTATAATATTGTATCATATAATATTAATAATTTTAGTTATATTCTTAAAGGTACATTTCGAAAAAATAAGATTCCTATTTATTTTCAGAAAGAAAAAGAGTAAATAATTGTATGGCGAATACGTATAGAATATGGCAGGCCACCGATTTGGTTGAGAAATTATGGCTGGGAATGGTGCGGGGGGTTTGAGTTTGTTAACATAACTATGAGGCAACCTATATAATCTATAAATCTTGATTGGTTACAATTAGTTACAAAACTGATATGAGATGATGTGTTTAGATACAAAGATAATTTATATAATTAAGTTACAAAATTTTTTTTTTATATATACAATTGAACAATTTTGCTTGTTTTGAAAAATTAATTATACCTAGATTCTTTTCATGATTCTGTCCAAGTGCTATTAAAAGTACTAACATCTTTATCGCTTTCTTTCCAAACCAATGGATGAACTGGATTATTGTTAAATCTAAGAATTGTATACAAATCTGAAATGGTATAAATTTGGAATATACTTCAATAATTACAGGACATTTTTCATTTTATTTTTAGGTGTGTTATTACTTTTTGAATAAGCTATAGCCATATAGGAACTTTAATTCCTGTAGGTATATAATACATTCCACGATTAACCATATCTATGAAGCAAATGCACTTAATGATGAGTTTTGCTTCATACCTAGTCCTTATTACTGCGATGTAAAACTCGTGTTTACTATGCCGGAACTTATCGCTAATAGTTCAAAGTTAATGTCTCAACTTTTTTCAACAAAACGGATCATATAAGTTTCAAAACCAATGTTTTTTTTTTTTTTTGTATTGAAAAATCATGAATTTACTAAAATTATCTTCATGTTCAAATCACAGAAAACCTGTGGAGCACGAATAATTGAACGAAGAAATAGTCAACGGAAACTAACAAAGTAGGTAAATGCTATTGGTAATATGTTTTAAAAATAAGTTTCATAAAATATACAAGATATTATCCGATGATGTTAGTTGTATGTGTATTGACTATTATAAAGACGTATACCTAATATACAATATTGGAGTAACTTGAATGACTGCACAGTGACATAATATAACGATGCGATTATACGTCGAGATGGCACCGGCCGGGGACGTCGTCGCGGGCACGGTGATGTCTGGTAAAAAAAAATCGCGTGACCGCAAATGGTGGCGGCGTCGTCGAGTCTATATAGCTGGTATATATTATTATTATTACAATATTATGTACGGAAACAGACGCGCCTAAGTTATGCAAACAAAATAAACGCCTATATAGACAATCGCCAGCCCGAGTCATTCGGCGGCGGTACCCGCGTACAATATTATATTTTATAATAATAATATAATAGCGTACGGACTGCAGCACGTGTACTGTGCGTGCGCGTGTATAAAAAGTTAAAAACAAAAATAGAATTTAAAAAAAAAAACGAACTAACGAAAATTAGAGAAAGTGACGCCTGTTCTACGCCACGCCCGTTCGTTGATGAAAAAAAAAATATATATATATAAAACGAGTAGCGACCGCGACGCGAAGTGCCGCATAGCATGCAGTAGTGTTCGTCCATAATATATTTATATATTATAATATTATGCGTGTACACACCAAACGAATAGTGGGGTGAGGCAAAATGCAAGTTGGTTACATAGGTATAATATCGTTTAGGTATACGATATTATAATATGTGCGATCGCGTGTGGGGTCGTTGATAGATATTATCACGAGGAAGACTTAGGTGAGTGTCATTGGTGGTGGAGGTGGTGGTGGTTGTGGCGGATAGGAGGGGATGATGCTGTTGGCATCGGTACTGTTTTTACCCAAATCCCGCCGACGGATATTTAAGTGATGATCCGAACTAATATGCTGTGCAGCTATACATACAGTGTTTTTATGAAACAAAATATTTGTTAAGCGAGGGGCAGGTATACGTTTGTTTTGTAACAAAATATAACAATGGTAAAAAAATTAATAATTTTAGTTTATTTTGGTTCCCTTTAACATGACATATTTTATATTTCATAAATTAGATCTGTGAACACTCGCTCTCTTGGATGGAAAGAAAATATAACGTCATTATGAAACTGAGTGCCGCCGACCTAGCCGTACAGTTGACAATATTATTTTGTATAACACATAATGTTATTATTATATTATTATCTCTATGGCACTCTATTATTATAATATAATCGTAGACGTACCTATATGTGACGTACCTAAATACAATTTATTTTTTCACTCGCCTGCCTTACATATTTTAATGCTTCCCGATATCACGGAAACCATCACTTCTCCACACCGTGGCGCAGCGGCACGTGAACATCTCACGATCCACACGATTCGCGACCGCGGAGGCGGAACGAAAAATTTCGTGACGATCGATTTTACCGTGGCCGAAACGTATAAAGAATGGAGACCGCTCGATTATAATGTTACTATAGCCGGGACTTCCTCGACGGGCCGCATAACGAGTGGAAAGAGACGCGGCAGAAAAGGGGCCGAAAAAAAAAATAATGCACAATATAATCTCTTTCGCATTAGATGGTTGGAAGGGGTTGAAAAAACCTCGCGTTTAATGGTCTGCAAACAATACAGCGTGCCCCTATAAAATATACGATATCGACGACACCGCGGTCGTCCGGAAACTATAATATATACCTAAGTATATATTGTACACACGATAAGAGCAGAGTATTGAGACGTTCGTCGCGTACATTTCTATATTGAAAAATAATATATTACATTTCTTAAGAACGTTTATTATATCGTCGGAGTATTTTTATGAGATTTGTGTGTGTGTCGGGGGGAAAGGGCATGAAACTTACACAATTCTATTGCGACTTCAAACAATTTTTCATTCTAATATCACTCTCTAAAATGTAACATTTGTGTATCGCTTCTGGCAGTTTCAATAGTTCAGAAATAAATTGACAAATCAAACCATACCTAATTTTTGGAAAACTGTCCACCCTCGCTCAAACTTTGTCACATCACCACTAACTATTATGTCATGTTCGGTTTATTAGAGATGAGTTATCTTATAAGGTAGTTCAACACATTACATAACTAAAACATATATTGTTTATTACTAAAAGATCTAATACACTTCCTACGCTGCACATAATAATATTATGAAAAAATTTTATGTGAAAACCATTTTGTGAGAAAAAACACCCAGATTTCATTATTACGTTTTTAGAAACTATATGTTTATCGATGACTTAGAAGATATTATTTTCTCTACTTAGCATTTTACCTTTTTATTATATCACCAATAATTATATAAAACAATTCTAACACTACGACATGGCAAGAATTCTTCATATTATCGTGTACAAGTGCAAAACTATACAAGTGGGTGTAGCTAGAGTGGTTATTTATCGAGAAAAATCATTGTTCTATTTACTACTGACATGTGGACATGTGGTCACTATTAAGTTACCTATTTTGAATTAGCATTTAAATATATTTACAATTAAAAATGTTTACTTTTCTCAAAAAGTCATTAAAATATTGATTGTGTCATAATACCTACAAAATAGGCGTGTGACATCTGCTCGGTAAAGGAAAAAAAATATTATTACTTAATAATTAAGCAATAATATTTTAATCATTAAAAAAGTCATTATAATATTGTAGTTATATTGTTATTTAAAATAAATAACATCTCGAATACAATCGATAACCATCGTGAGACATCGAATCGTATGTAAAATACGAGTCTGCAATGAAGTACCACATTTTATGTCTTTGTTGTCCTTGCTATCAAATATCTATCACCCAACTATCGTGTGATAAGCGCGTATATCGAGTTCGAATCTCGGATTAGAAAAATGATATTTTGCAATTTTTTTCGTAACGTAACGCTTTTCGATTTCGATTCTATGTGCCAAAGCAATGACATAAAAATTATTATTATAATAGTTTTAAAACCCATGGCGACCATTTATAAACCTAAATAAATAACGTAACGTTTTTCGATTCTATGTGCCAAAGCAAAGACGTCATAAAATGTCAAAACGTGGACACACCTTAGTTGAGATAATCAATTTTAATATAGCTCGAATACTCTAATTTATAATGAACGAAGATTTACTCAAGTAGTATACCAGTAATTATTATTAAATACTCATAAATCATAATACATTAAAGTAAGTTTAAAAATAAAAGTTACGCCCCATCTATCGCCATAAATCTTTGTACTATTATGTTATCGTCGCCCAACCCCTAGAAAACATTTTTTATTTAATAACGAATCGTTTACGTCGCATAACATCCAATATATACAAGCGCACGTCACTTGGACTGTCTTTAATTTCTTTTGTTACACTATAATTCTATACTTTTTTTAACATAAATAAAAAACCTGTGAACGTCACCCTTAACGACGTCCATCCCTCCAAACCGATGTGAGTCGATGGCGCAGACATAACATAGTTTAAGAAATGAGATATTCTTATCGTTTTTGTTATTTTACTAAACGCTAGTCCGGCAGTGGTATGTTGCGTGTTTAGTTAGTATAGGCGGTTAGAGGGGTTTCATCCCTCTGGCACGAAGCCGGATATCGACGAAGGGTATACAAGACAAACAATCTGACTTCACGTGGCAAACCCTACGGTTAAATAAAATAAATATCTGTGATAAAAACTGCTAGAAATCCAAAATAGGTATATACATTAAAACATAATTGGTTTTTCAAAACCCATTTAAACCCAGTAGCCTAGATCTGTAGCCTAGTATCTAGACTGACAAACCGTTTCCGCTCAGAATAGTTTTTCTTATATAATGATAGAATATTATTGAATTCAGGTTTAATACAATCAAATATACATTGACGCACTTGTAATCTACTGTACAGCAGAGCGACATTCACTTACCTGCTTTTTTTACTATTTATTTTTTTCTGTTATAAGACACTATTTACAATAGAAAAAGTTCATCAGAGTCAGCATTTTCCAGTTTACTATCACCATCATCATTATTGAATAGGTACTCCAAAAAAGATAACCTTTATTAAAATATAACTTATTACAGTAAAATTTGGAATAATGCAAATATGAAAATAAAAATATTGTAAATATGCAATAAATATTATAGTTAGTTAGTAACAACTTAATATTTTGATTATGTAGGTATAAAATATACACTAAATATCATTAATTACATAGGTAATATTAGAATCTACTATCACTGCACCCGAATGTGTTGTCTCCGACTTGCTAAAGTACAACATCGCCAATATTGACGTTCAGCATAGACTTTGTTTATTATACAATTTAAAGGCAAGAAATTATTTATAACCTAGTCAATTTTTTTATATTTTAATTATAAGCGTTTATGAATGGTCATTACTAGCTTTAAAATTAAAATATAAAAAAAAACCGACAAGTAATATTAAATAATATTTTTACATTTAAATTGTATAAAGGTCAATTTACTATAATATTAAATTACAACACTACACAGTTTATGCTGAACGCAAATTTGCCATGTTTTAACACATGTGGGTATAGCGTCCTCTTAACTATTAAGTATTATATACTTAATAATTAAATAATAACTAAAAGCTTTAACAAAATTTGAAGTATTGTCTGTAACTATGATAGTAGTTTTTTTATGAATCTTAAATTCCTTAAGAATTTTATCAATAGCTTCTGCAATATTATCATATGTATGTCTACAAATCATACTTTTGCGAACAAGTCCTTTAGAATGTCGTTACAAAGTTTGAGGATCAATTCAATGGTGCAGTAAAGCCTATATATGATCTACAATAACAAAAATTATTAATGAATAATGAATATTATATACGAAAAAATAAACATTTTTTTGAATAGACAAACCTGTGAAATATACTCATTTATCACTTCGTTCTTGTTATTTTATTATTTTAATATTTATATTTTTTTTTCATCATAATAAATAAAGTTATGATATGGGGAAATGACTCGCATGGACTTATGATGAATCTAGCGGGACACACTACAACTCTACCTTATATTATAAGTTGAGAATTATTTTCTTTTTATCCGTGATACCTTCAACCATAGACCTATAAACTAATGGACAGCCCTTAGACAGAGAAGTCAGGGATAAGATATAGAGTGAGCGAGAAATGAAACAAAGTGGTAAATTACAGTGTGATTACTGTCAAATAAAAATTGTGTCATACATAATAACTGATTTGATGTTACCAAATTTATGGTTGTCATATGGTGACAATCATATTGTTACCTATTTATATTATATATATGTTTATGGTTGATGAAGCAAATAGAAAAAAAAGTGAAGTATTTCCTCCATGATTTATTTTATCTTTCTCTCTTCGTTTTCTCTGCTTTCTTTCTCCGTTATATGATTCCCTAGAATTGATGGCAGGGTGAAGTGGAATGCGCTGTCCATTAGTTCATAGGCCTATGTCTACAACTGAGCAGCATTTTTATTTTTATAGTCGTCCTTAGCTATAAAAGTTGAACCTCTCATACGTTTTAAATTTTAAATTTGATCATTTTGTCAAAATTCGAACTTTATATTATAATTATAAAAAAAAATTATGAATATGTACTTTTAATATTTTCCAACTGCTGTTGTAACAATATATCAAAAGCATTGCCTTAACATTTTTAGGCTTTTTGACATAATGAATAATATTTTATTGACATTAATTATAGAAAAAAAATTGGAAACTGAAAATGTTCGTAAACAACACAAAACAAGTTCAAATATTTTGAATATGTTATATTGTAAAGAAAATGCTAATATAATATAACATTCAGTGAAAATGTCATGTATTTACGGCATTTGTTTTAGAGTTACACTAAAAACCAAAATTAGTTTTGTCGAAAACTGATTTTGCGTAAAATGTTCCGTTTTTAATTTATTTTTTTTGTTTTTTTTTTCATAGATTTTAATATAAAATATACATTAATAAAATTAATACATAAATGTTTGTGACAAATTAAAAAAAAAAAAAAAAACGGTCACTTGGGGGAAGAGATACAACACCCAAATCCCCCCCCCCCCGTTATTACTCCATTGGTGGGCTATTTCATATATAATTTTGAAAATTGCACGTCTGAAGTTCTTTGGTACGTATGGACGTATTAACTCTGTAGGAGTGTCACAGTATACATAAGTTGTGTTGGAACATTATTTTAATCTTTTAATTGTTATCTTGTATTTGTACTTGGTTGTAAAATATATTTGAGTTCTTCATCCGTTTCTTGTTGCTGTTGTAATTTGTCATAGTCAATTTAATCTGGAAATTCGGTTTCTTCTATTATTCATAAGAAGTCAGCAGGTGTATTGTATTTACCAGACACATGTTGAACGTCTGTGGTAAATTGTCTAATAAAATTAATTTGTCAAATTTATCTTGGCAATGCTTTATGAGATTTTTGTTAATAAGTATAGATCAATGGTTTATGGTCAGTGAAAGTGGTAAAATGTCGTCCCTTGATCCAATGTCAAAAGCATTTTATTGCTGAGTACATTGCATGCAATTCTCTATCATACGTACTGTATTGTTTTTGTGTTTCAGTTTGGAATAGTAACCCAATGATTTCCAAATGTCCTTATCATTGTTGTCTATTTCTTGTTGTTCGAGTATATCGCCCATAGCAAAGTTGGAGGTGTCTACTAAAACTGCTATTGTGGCATCGTTTACTGGATGTGTAAGCAATGAAGCGTTTTCCTGGTCAAGTTTACACAGGTTGAATGCTTCTACTAAAATGTAATTCCATTTGATGATGTCCGATTTCTTTGTTTGTTTTATGGAATCGTTTAAGATGCCTAATTTAACCATGTTTTGAAACTGTTTTGCAATTAGAAGATTTTCTGGTAATCTTCTTGGACGTTCATGTATAGGAGAACTTTTTGTTATGACTCTATGATAAGTATTATGGTGAATCGTGGACATGCATTCTTAAGGTGTTGTTACTTGTGGGATTTCTTGCAATATGTCTGCATACATGTGGTTACTATCATAATTTCAAATTTGTATAAAATAAACACTACTATACGATACTATTCCTGATGCTGATAAGTGTGTAATGTTATCAACTAACTTACCATTATGTTTATCAACCAATTTAATTTTTTTTAATTTTTTTAATTAATTTAATTTTTTTAATTAATTTAATTTATATAGAAAGTAAGCTCCTATAATTGATCTAGCAGTGTTGGATAAAATGAATGTCCGGGTAAATGTATACGTCTCAAATTTACATTAACAATTTGAGTTCGTTGCCCAAACGTATCAATAACTGCACTGTTTTCAGCATACAATTTTAAATTGCCTGCTGATGATATGTTGGCTTTGTTACTGTATGGAATAATAAACGTCAGATTCAATATCTATTAAAAATGTTGTACCTGTAATTTTACCACGATAACTTATGTTTAAACTCGTTTTATGAATACTCAACTGAAGTATTAAGCGGTCCATACAATTGATATCAATAAAAATAGTCAACATATTATCGAAGTACCTTCATATTCATCGTGTATGGGCCGCTTGATAACACATTTGAGAAACGGCTAATGATGGATTCAACTTTTGGCTTTGGATATTTAATTTAACAAACAATTTTACCACAATCATCGTTTAATTGGCCAATAATACTTGATTCTAAAAAATGCGTAGTGTACATTATTACTCGCGTGATATATGTTTAAATAAATCAGTTAATTAAAATGCTTAATTGAGAACACTCATGTACCTACAACGTATACTGTTTTTTTTTTTGTTTTCTTCGGATGTTAATTATCTTTGTGCAATTATTTTTGTACTAAAAATGCAATATCTTCAACTCTAAATGATTGCATTGTTTTTTTAATTTCTATCATAAAATATATTGCATGTAACACGTGCAATGAAAAGCGGGTATATAATTAAAATATGAAAACTAGGACATAATAAATTATATTATTTTTATTATTATAACCTTTTTTATAATATTGGTTATAATATAACATTAATCTTATATCCATTGTAATGCTTGGTTTCATGACGGTGTTAGAATTTTAAAATTTGTAAGTTTGGTAACTAACCTAACCTCAAATATGAATACAACAATATAACGTGCTTTTATAATATTGCATATTATATTTTTATTTATATTTATATACGATATTGGAAATGGACGTATTTTTGTTAACCTGAATTTAGCTGTGGAATATTTATACTATACTTAAATTATTCCCAACCAAATTGTTCGTACCACTCGATGAACTCTAATTCTCCCGAAGTTTATCTCTAGCAAATGTCGAATGCGAGCTCTGCAATCGACACCCTTAAAGTATATAGCACAATAGATCCAATTGTATGCGTTAATACAGACACAGTGCTTATCCTTTAAATGCAGAACAAGAAGAAAAACTTTAAGAAACTTAGTCTGTACTCCGATTAGCTTGTCAATTTACTGAATGCCAAATACATATTCAATAATAAATCGAACTAATATAGTTGGCGCGGTTTCATTTTTTTTTTAACTAAGTCAATAATAAAAAAAAAAAAAAACTTCAAAGAAACATAATCACGTGTAACGTGAATATAATATATTACGTTATCTTTTGTCGATCACCTTGTTGGTTTGGGTACACTGTGTTTATAAATAATGAGTTTTATACGTTGAATCGTCCGTTATTGTAACCTAACGGCTAACACGTTCAAACAGATATTGTGCAAACACTCGACGGCGATTAATGTGGATATAAGATATACACATAGAGCTACCTACTGCTCAAACGACCATAGTTTAAATGTGTAAAGTCGTCGCCTTTGTACTCACGTATCATTGAGTATGGGTTTTAGGTAGGCACTGCTTTGGTCTGCAATGTATTCCATAGAGTAAAGATAATACACATTTTAATCTGAACTTCACATTTTGCATAATATATTGTTTTCAATTATTTCACTGCACTGTATGTTGTGATCATCCGTCATCTCATCAACACATCGTCATGTCACAAACAAGAACCGAAATAAAATAAGCATACTGGGTGACACATATCTTGAGTACCTGAAAACGAGATCCTATTTTACAACGAAAAAAAATGTAAGATAATAATTTTGTAATGTGGACAAATTTGACTTATATTACAGCAATCAGAGTTTTACAGTGTGTTAACAGTATTTATAAGAATTTTTGTCTGTAACCAACGTAAATATCCTAAAAAAAATATCTTGCTATACCTAATAGTTTAATAAGTTCTTTAATCATTCCCATTTCTAACCACCGTGGTAAATGACACAAATATAGTGTCTACAACGATTAATAGTAATCGTCAAATGTTCTAAAATTTTATATTTTGCATTAAGTATAATATTTCTGTCTTAAAATAGGTGTAGGTAAGCTTAACTATTAAAGTATGCACAGTGTGTTACATTTATACATATGTACCTTGTACAAAGACGTGTAGATATATAATAAACTATAATAGTAATATATTGTGCTGCTTACAGAAAAAATGTCTCAATCACAAAGGTCGTTTTGACATATTAACTTTTTATTGAACAGCATAATGTGTATTACAGCAATATTGTATTATAATTTATCAAATATTAAATAAATATAGCTGATGATATTATTAACCCGCTTGACTTGTGGTCCATTTGTCTAAACTTTTAATGCTGATTTATTAAAAAAAAAAAAAATATTTATTCAATATGCGATAAATATGCACTATGATCAAAAGTCATATATTGTTGCAAAAAATAAAAATAAAAAGTTATAAGATGTTTAAGATATTGTTTAATTCAAAATATTATTTACTTATTTAATTGGTTTATTAAAAAAAAAATAAAAAACATAAAAATTCACGGAGTGCGGGTGGAACTATTAAGTGATATATTTTCTTTTAATGTTACGGCAGTTTTACTGGGTTAACAGTTGTACTTTTTCCATATCAGCCGTAGGTTTGCCAATATTGGAGTATGGGAAAAATATTATATCGGAAATAATATAATTTTATTGTATGTTTCCCTGCCAGACGAAACTTACATATATGGGTATAGGTACTGGTAATGCGCATTATATTATTATAATATACATATTTCGTATAGTACTGTGCGCGATTTGAGTGGTGGCCGCACTTAATAGAGCCCACAAAGTCGGCCGGGCTGATTAATTGGAAAGCGTTCAAAGAAGTTTGTTACGGTTAATGGGGTATGAGACGAACACGCACGACGCTTCGTTTGATTTATCGGCTTCGGTATAATTGGGTCCCCGGAACGTATAGTCAAGTCAAGTACGACGACCGCGACCGTCCACGACCAAGCGATACATATTATACACTGTGCAGAGCCCCTTGCAAATGTTCACCGCAATTTTAGATTCCTGGTACGAAACGATCCATAATATACACGTATTGTGTTTGTTTGACGGTAAAGGAATGTTTGTATTGTGTTTCATTATGGATGCAGTCGGTCAGTAAAGTAAAAAAAAAAAAAAGTATGGGTAGTTACAGTGAATGCTGTTTCATACAGCAGTTTTATGCGTATCTATAGGAACACATTATTGTTTCCATACAGACCTCGTGATCGTAATGCTAGCGGATCCCGTGCACTTTGTTTCCCGTAAAAAATTACAACTTTTAAAAAAAATTGTGATTGTTCACGTCTTTTTGGGTGCACATCAGCCTCTCTGTTAGTCAATGCGACTACGTAGAATCGCTTAAAATGTGGGACAGCATATTATCAAGTAGGCAATGTGCACAAATGTTATTTTATGCATGCTTGCACCTGATCTGCCCGGTTAACCAATGGCAACCAAACAATAAATACTTTCTATTAATGATTTATCCAATAGCAACCATTTATAAACAAAAATGTCCACAAATCTCAATAACCCAGTTTGAGGCAAATCCTTAAATGACTCTGTTATTTTTTTTTTAACATTTATAAAGTGCGTTACTTTAATTCGTAAACATTATACTGCCCTTCAAATGATACATTTTGAATTTTCCCATGCCTAAATGTATTTAAAATGTTATAATATAAATAATTATTCAGTGTTATCAAGCATTATGGATATTAAGAATTGTTAAAATAACTCGCGTCTTAAATACCAATCTATTATTAATAGTTGGAATTTCTTTTTTTCATTTTGTTTTTATGATTTTTTATGATTTATTTTAGTTATTATGATTTTTTTTATATTGCGCGTGGCTTTGAACGTTACATTATTTTATACTGCTATTATATTCTACATAATGTATATGATGCACCCCAAAGATCAAAGTATGAATGGTAATAATAATATACTGTGGTCAGATGATAAAAATTGTAGTTCAGTCGGTGGTATATATTTTCTAATTTACCTTTAGAGTTATAATACTCTGGATTTTTTTTTATTTGCAATTAAAAAAAAAAAGAATTTTTTATGTGTTGTGTTTAAAACATAATTTAATTCATCGTAGGATTTAATAAAAATGTCAGCTGATGTATTTAAATCCATTACCTACAAATAATAATAATACAAGCGTAATTTATATAATATTTCATGTTTTCCATTGGCGTATCATATTATTTACACAACTTCCTTAAAACGAGATTGTCCCCTCACGGACAAACTTCAAATGGGAGGCTTTTTCCCTGTTCTTATTTCACGGTCCGGTTTTAATTCCACTATCTTCATATTATTATAACTGCATAAAAGATTAAACCAGTACACGAAACAAATAAAATAATATTTGTACAGTCTTATACTGAAACTTAAGTTATAAACAATAGTTTTTGTATAACGTGCATTGAGCATCAACGAATAATTGTCAACGATTAGCATAAAACATTTCAGTATGTCACGACGTGTATGAGTTAGCTTCTCACCTCAACTTAATGTCTCCTCCGTATAAACTATAAATTATGAGTAGTTTCTCTTAATTTGTAAGTAATCGTATGTTTATTCCCAAAATTTGTAATGATATATTTCAGGTAGAATCCTTTCACTCCAGGCAAATCATTCAAAGTCAAATGTAAATAGTTCCTCTTAATCTGTAAGTATTATTAAACATTCATGGAATTTATTAGTTGATCGTTCAAATACTATTGCAATGAAAACTTAAAGATGGTTATAACTCAACTTTCTTCAAATTCAAAATCAATTGAATAAGGGGATATGCAAATTAAAAGAAGCAAATAAATATTTGAACAAAATTAAAATTCCAAAAATTAATCTAGTACAGCTACATTGACTTCAGCTAATATTGAATATAACAACTACATCAAGTCAACATTCAAGTTTATTCAAAGTTTCTAAAACAATTTTAATATATTTATGATATATTCAGAAACGTTATTTTTATATTTCCACGTAAAGTAAAACAATACAATTATAACACAATCTTAAAATCTTAAAATTTCATCTTGTGATTATTTTAATGTGAGGTCCAAACTATTGTGTAATGAATATATTATTACAAAAGTAAACTGAAAAAAAAATAGTTAGAAGCTACTAAAAAAATTATTATTGAAACCAACTGGATGTAAATTTGATGAAATATTAAGACTTAGTGTACTAATAAATTATATTAAAATAGCTGCACTTCGTTACCCGTTAAATGTACCAACTCTATATGACTCAAACTTTGTTCAATTCGTTATTTAATATTCGGTGTATGGTGTTCAAAATTTATTTCAGCTTTTCCGTGGCAAGGAATAAAAATTCTGATTCGCAAAAGTATATTATCATTTATCATTTAGGCAAATCTACCTACGGTAGATCGCTGACCCTGTAATGTTTGCACGTAAGTGTATGATTTAACTCTAAAGTATCAAAGTTATACCAAGTTTTTCGTATTACACCTAAGGCGGATTAATGTAATCAATTAAGACAAAATCCTAACCTAAGCTAACCCACTAATATCAGATGAATAAAAAAAAAACCGAATTTAACCATTTTTAAATTAGCCTGTCTTCTTCCCAGAGGTCCATTTGAACCAAATCGGACCAGCCGTTCTCGGTTGATGAGGTAACGATAATTTTAAGTTCCATTATTTTATCTATATATATATAGATATATTATATTTACGTATAGATTTACAATTAATACAAACAAGTAAGAAACAGTGTTCTTATAACTATTTTGTAATACTCAAATACGTATTATACCTATTTCTGGAGCACGTGACATGTAAATCTAAAGCATGTAATAATCAGTTTTGAAATACGCACTTTAAGAATTTACAAAAGAGTCATAAATACAATTAAACATAAATAATATATATTTATTATTCTAATCGGTAGTGGTCGGTAACTACACTATATACTTTTGTATTAATGCATTTATTCATATTATTATTGTTAGTGCAATAATGTTTACCTTTAAATAAAATACAATTTAAGCCTTAATAATAATTTATAAATTTATATTAGATTAACAAATATTTAAGAAAATTATCAGATACTTAATATAGTTTTTAGGGAAACACAACCTATTTACTCAAACAAAAAGGAGATTGGTCATTACTCTTCTTGTAATTATATTTCTAAAGGAGAACTTAAGGATACGGGGACTTCACAATGACTGGTTTGAATAGAGAGGTATTACTTACCAATTAGTTTAAATAAAAACATTAACCAACTTATTTTAAGTACTTAATAATATTATATATTATTAATTACTTTTTTAATATTGAATAAGAACAAAAATATATTCATTTTATTTTTTTGAATATTACAGGTAGTATATATTTTACTTTAATTATTACATTTTCTATTATACAATATTTTAAACAGTGATTGAGTTAAAAAGTTCTTTAAAATTAATGTATAATTGTTGGATTGTCATGGAGGGGGGGGGGGGTCCAAAACTAACCTAAACACTTTTATATTTTACTCATGAAACTTAAAAGATAATATTATTTCCTTTTTTCTGATAGCCGATGGGTATAATTATTTTATTTAAAAATAGCTTTTTAATTAGGATTTATTTGTTTAATTTTAATAATTACATACCTACGTACATTTGTATTTTTTCAACATGGTTTATAATAGTTTAATTATAATTATTATTACTTTTTACTTATTTAATTTGACTTTATTATCATTTATCATTTATCCAAGTAAACTGTTGAGGTTACTACAATCATACTCCTATGTAATAATTTCGGTAACATGTATTCTCTTCAGCCACAATAAATAGACACTTCTCGTGTCCCTTCCATTTATATTTAAAATAGATATTATAGCCTTGGTTTCCAACAAGGACGCATTCACGGATGAGTGGTGAGTGTTTCGTGATTGCGTTATGATGATTGTGTATTGCAGTAGAGTATCCAGAATTTTTTTTCGGGAGGGGTTATAATTCATTTTTGATGAATTTTATCTGATGACAATTTTGAAATGATAACGTTCTTATCATTTAACAATTTTAGGTGAAGATTACAACCCGTTAACCCCCCTCAATGGATACGCCACTGGTGTGATGTGTGATGGAAGTGTTTTGCTAAGCTATACGCGATTAAGTCTGCAGAGGGCGAAGGTTTGATTTTAGAATATTTTCATTAATTATTGTTTAGTAACACTAAAATATGGATTTTTTGATGCTATAAAATATTTAATAAACGAAACTGATAAAGAACTGTTACTGCTTTCAATTTAGATCTGCGACCAAAATTAAGAAATATTTGTACGGATCAGAGAGAAATGATTGAATACTTTAATTTAGAGACCTAACGAAAAGATTTTTTGATCATATTTTTTTAAAGTGTTATAAATAATTTAATTATGTTATATTTAATTATAGCACGGATGCTTGATTGTTTGAAACCCAATGTTTTAGTTTAATCGATAACAATAATATATAGATATCTAAGATCAATTCAGACCAAAGCAAAATATTATTATACTACACGGACCTTAGGAAATTGCTGGTATATTGCAACGCTAACTATAGTCGGCCATATAATAATATGTCTTATCTCGCTAGTTTTTAATTTTGTCATCCAGTTTTGTCGGCGGGTGCGAACGGTAAAATTAATGACTTGTATAAACTCCTCCGGAACATCCGTCGTCCGTCGCCGTGATGAATCGCAGATTAGATTGGCCAACACGCGCACATACGAGTTCTCTGCTCAAACCACGCCGAATGGAAATGTTATCCGCACGCGGTGGTGGTCAACTCAAGGTCTATCTACCACTCTCACTCCGTCTCTTTCCTTCACCCACCCCTCCAAACCACACCCTCTTCGTTCACTCGCGGGGAAATATGCGTAATTTCCTGGTTTTTGGATCAAAGTTTTGCGCGGAAATGAATTTCGCAGAGTCGTAGAGGTCGACCGTCGTGTTTTAACAAACGCGACCGCCGCTCCACTCCCCGCAAGTTATTATATTATATTATTATGATAATATAATATAAACCACACAACGGCTGAAAGACAGCTAAAACTACTTGTAAGGGTGAAGGCATGCATTATAATTTGACTTTTTCAAAAGGACGAAATTTGTGCACACAAAAAACTTTCAACGCCGTTGTGTTTTTTCGTCTATTTACCTTGCCGGGAATTTGTATAAATAATATAATATTTATGTAATAGTTTTTAATAAAATTAACCTCTGACACTCCGCTACAGTTGCTTACTAATGAATACCGCTACCACAAACAAAAACCGTCAAATTCATTAATTCGTTTGAGTCGTTTAGAGAAACAGTCGTTACAGAACTTATAATATCTACTACACATTATTGTGGACTTTAAAGTTCAACCATCATTACACAACCACCAGTAGTTGGTATCAAGTCTTAGAAGCATAAATATTCTCGAAAATATAAGTAAACACATCCATGATTTTTGCCATAATAATGTCGGTGGCCAACAAACTACGAAAAAGATTTCCTTCTTTAAAATAACAACGGACCTGATTAGAGTTTGGACAAGTTTTCAGTGAAGTATAATTTATGTGCTGTTAAACTCTGATAGTTTTTCAATAAGTTTGGTAGTGATGAAACTTCGGATACAAAATAATGTGATAGAAGAAACTGTTATTATACTTTTATAAAATAATTTTTAAACCAAGCAACATTTATTTAAAAGTGAATTTCACATTTTTAATCAGTCTATATGTATAATGCTTAAATTGTTCCAAAATTACTTAACAATGTTTACAGTATACGAATTTCTTAAACCATAATAACATAATCAAATGTATTGTTAAGACAATATAATATTATGATAGTTCATAATACATTCATTAAATAAAAAGTTTTAAGAAATAGGTAAAAGATTTAAAAATATCAAATAAAAAATAAATTAACTGTTAACTCATGTAATGTTAACATACTAAAATGTTGCCTTTTATTATTATTGTTTTAATTAGTTAAAATTACCAGAAAGCTCCAAAACCATTATTTTCCATGATATGTATAAAAATATATTATTATTGAAAATACTTAGTTAATAATATTAAAAAAAATATTTGAACTAATACATCAAAATATTTGTCAAACCGGTAGACATGTATAAACACTAATTTAAGGTATAGTATATTATTGTTGTAATTCAGCGATAATCAATGAGTGGTAATGTTATATTACCTATATAGTTCAAAATATAGTAAAAAAAAAAAACAAATAATTAAAATAAAAACGTGAATAAGATAATAATATTATAATGGATGATGATATGGAAGACTACGTATAGAAACTCGAGAGCCGTAGTGCATAAGATAAAGGAGGAGAAATGAAAAAAATAAAAAAATAAATAAAATAATGGCCGTCCTCTGCAATATCCGCAGGAGGAAGAAAACTGCTGCGGCGGAAAAGAAGATTTATGGTACATTTTAATTAAGGGGCTGCTGTGGAACACTACCGTATTTCCACAGGGCAAGGGAGGTCGAAAATAGCATCATTAAGGTATGATAAGGTATTTCGATAAGAATTTTTGATGACACATTTGGAATCTTAGTTAAGTTAATGACAATTTTCCCCTTCGGTTGAATTCATCACTGATCGATACAGATGAAAAGGTTCTGGTAGCCTATAAAAAAATGTATTATAATAAAATTACATTATCACCAGTACTATTTAATTCTTATAATTAATATATATATATATATATATAAATATAATATTAACGTATTAAGTAACTCGTCGACAGGTGAATATAATGCGATAGGTAAACAGTTGAAAGTTTTAATCTCTAAGGTACAGACACATTTTATATATTGGTGGACAGTGCGATTAAATGAGTAAATTTCGATCTTAAGTTTTTTTTTTTTTAATTCAGTTACAACTATAACTTTCCCACCTGTCACTGAGTGATCTAATACGCTTTATTTATCTCTCCACCCCGTACAGATAAATAGCTCGAAAGCGTTTTTATTTTCTCGACGTAAACGAAAAGAGAATAGAAGTTTTATATCGTATAACTTAAATATTCTAAGGCATTTGTTTTGAACTTAGTGATAAATGCTACCAATTTTGAAATGAAATCGTTTTTACTCGATTAATCTTATAGAGTTGAGTGTTATAATATTGGATTCGTAATTTGCATCAAATTATTGTCTGAGATAATCAATAGTCACAACCTGTTTTTGTAAACCTATAATTATTATTTTTATTTTTTTTTTCATGTGGATTCCATCCACCACCCAACACAAAATTATTAACACAGGGTGAATTAGGTACAGTATACGTGGTTATAATATGATTATTAATTATTATACAATTAATTAATACTCTATGAAAAAATTATGTAATTATATATATTCTTAAATTTTTTTAACATAATTTATAACTTATCTGACCTTTAATGATATAAACTTAATTAACAACGAGTTAATTTTAATCAAATCCAAATAAAGTAAATTATATAATTTTTTTTGATGATACATATGTATGTGAGGCCTAAAAATTTACTTTTTATTACCATATAACTGGTTATTTATAAATAAAAAAAAAAAAAACTTAACTTACGTTAAAAAATTAATTGTTAGTTTCCATATAACTTTTAACTTAACTGAGTTAAAAAAAAACTTTTTTAAATATTTTCTATCAACTTAACATAACTCAATTAAACATTATCATTAACTTGCCCACACTTGACATTTTCCTTACAAATTAAAATTTTCGAAATATTTAGACTCTTTTATATGATATTTTATAGATATTTATAGATATTAGAATTTTTCAAACTGTGAATTTCTATTGAAACATTAAGCAGTACACAGTAAATAACTGGAAAAAGGGATAACATGCTATTCTATAATTTCAGAATAAGTTTTACCTAGTGTTTGTGCACCATCGCCGTTACTCCAGTGAACAGCGCGACTGGCGTCAAATCGTCTCAAAGTACGACCCCTTCCCCCGCCAGCCAATCGCGTCCCTCATCTATGGCTATCGCACACCGCCAACCAGTCTACCATGCTTTGGTCGACTGATTGAACCCTACTCCATACTTAAGTTGTGAAAATGTATCCATTTTAGAACGACCACATAAATTAGTATTGATAACTATTATTGCAAAAAAGTTTCTAAAAATCCGTTTACATTCATTCTCAAAAACATATACCTAATCAATAAATGTTATTAGCAACCGATAAAAGCTAACAAAAACCATTTTATTCAGCAATAATTAATGTTATCTAACAATAGTATCTAGTATACCTATAACAGTAAATATTAGAATAAAATAAATTAGATTTTCAAAAAAATACTGTGTTTCATTTTCTTTAATTTATTGGTAATGACCAGGGCTCGGAACTTTATGCATTTGCATCTTTCTCAGGAAGCTTCAAATCTGATTCGATACAAATTCGTTTCATGAACCATACAGTTGAAATACAAAAGTTGATGTTGCATATTTTTGCATATTTTACCAAATTTATATGATTATGCATTTTATGGTAAAAATTTATAACAAATCAACAACAAACAAGTTTTTGATAATTGAATATTGTAAATTTAATAATTTAAAAATAAATAGCCGCCGCACATGGTTTCCTAGTCTATATTTTCCATGCTATCAACCATGCTCGACCGTATGGTTTATAGTGTTTTTACTAAGAAATAAGAATTGGCCGTTACTCTTACCGTAATGACCGCCCAGGTTTTAATTTATATTGAAGTCGCTCGTTAGATAAAATTAAACAAAATTAAAACCAATGGGCAATGATATTGGCATATTGTATATTCGTGGTGTGTGTTAGTATGTGTTTGATCGTGTGTCGAAAACATATTCGATAACGGTGGTCTGTTACTTTAATAAATTAGTGTGTTCGTAGTTCGTATTGTTCGCTTACCGTGCTCAATTACCGCTTATGTGCCACGTAATATTCCGATTTTAATATTTGTCAGACAAAAATTAAAATGCCAAAAAAAAAAAAAAATTAAGTAGTCGTTTAAATACTTTCGTGTTTGAGTTCGGTAAAAATGTTTTTAGTACTGACACTAGGGTATTATTTTGCAAATATTGCGAAACGAAAGTCGATTCCGAAAGAAGATCCAACGTAATACAGCACTTGAAAACAGAAAAACATTTGCATTCTGTTAAACGTAAAGAAAATCAATAAGAGACCAAGTGGCAACAACTATTAACCAATGATTTACCGTCTAAAAAATCGAAGTTCAACCTGGATTCATGCAAAGCTATGGTCTCGGCTAATATACCACTAAATAAACTATCAAATATAGAGTTTCGGACATTTTTGGAAATTTATTCTGGAAAAGATGTCCCCACAGAATCAGTACTTCGAAAATTCTATTTAGACGACTGCTACAACGAAATGATAGAAAAAATTAGGCAACGTGTTTTCGACCGAAAAATTTGGGTATCACTTGATGAAACAACAGATGCAGAAGGTCGGTATATAGCTAATGCAATAATAGGAACTTTAGAAAAGTATACTGCTGGTCCAATTTTCTTACTGAATACTGAAGCACTAGAAAAGACCAATCACTCTACAGTTTGTAAACTTTTTGACAAATCTTTAAGCATTTTATGGCCTGATGGGATAAGACACGACGACGTTTTATTATTTTTGTCCGACGCTGCGCCGTATATGGTAAAGTGTGGAAAATCTTCGAATGCACTCTACTCTAAAATGGTACATGTGACTTGTGCTGCTCATGGCCTTCATAGAGTTTCAGAGGAAGTGCGAAATCAATTTGATACTGTTGATAAAATTGTAGCTAATGTAAAAAAAATATTTAAAAAAGCACCATCACGCATACAAATTACTAATGACTAATGAGGAATGTACATTGAACTGAATGCTGAATAATATAAATTATGGCAATTTATTGACTGATAAAAAAAGTTAATTATTAGTTTTACAAACTTACATGAAAAATAAAAACAGTTGTTAATATTAGGTGAAAATTTGTATAATAATTGCACTTTAAATTTTTGTAATTAAGTTATTCAAATTTAAAATAATTAATTTTTGTTCTTATCAAATAGAGTTATCATTTATAAACATTGCCGTTTAGGTATATGGCGGACGCGGCTTCAATAACAAATTATATTCGGCTATCTATACTCTGTTCACAATGAGATCATTACTCGGCGGCGACCAGTTTTCGTCTGGCGGTGGTCAGACATAATAATATGATGAGACGCCGTCACCACTACAGTAATGATCTCATTGTGAGTAGAGTAGACTAGTAGAGTAAAGTTGTTCAATATGTCTATGGTCACAGTGCAGTTTTCAAATGGATTAGCATCCGTGTTTTCCATCACCGTGGTCCAGGCGTCAGCAGCCTTATCACTGACCGCCAGATAAGATTGTCATTGTTTTACATTGTTTTTGTTCGGCACCTTGTGGCTTGTACCACATAATATTGTATGTCTGTTTTGTTAGGTACGATCATACCCCTCTACACATTGTATATACATATTGACACGGCAATAGAATTTATTTGTTATAACCATAGCTGCACTGTGCCATTCATTTATTAGAGTTATATAATACACCCAACTATTCTATCATTAATATTTAGTTTTCCTGCACGTCGCAAGTACGTGAGCCAGCTAGCGAAATTGTGTATCAATAAATTACTATCTTATGGCTTTATAACCAAAATACCTACAGTCAACCTAGTTTAATTTGTATAAATATTTAATATTTTAATATAACCAATATAAATGCAATAATTTCGGTGTAATTGAGAATTTTAAATGTACTATTGTTATTATTTTCTAGTAATAATTATTTGTTATTGCATTGTTGTTTAATGGTTAGTATCGTTTATAAATGTACTAGCTGATCCCGTGCACTTCGTTTCCCGTTAAATGTACCAACTCTATATGACTCAAACTTTGTTCAAATCGTTATTTAATATTCGGTGTACGGTGATCAAAGTTTATCTTAACTTTTCTGTTGCCTGGAATAAAAATTCTGATTCGCAGAAGTATATTATCAGATACGCAACCTACCTGCGGTAGATCGCGGACCACGTGCTGTCTATAAATATCTCAAAAATAATTAAAATACATATTTAGAAAACGATTTCATTAATTGTTTGTTTTTATGTCTACACAATTTATAAATTATAGATACCTATTTTAATTCAAACAACTCTTTTAAGATTTAGATTTCTTGTTTTATTGCATGGCTCTATTCAATAATAATAATGATAACAACAACTTATTATAATATAAAGTATTTAAATAAGATTGCGGTGTCCATCCAACGACCTGGCAGGCCAGGGTCGCTCTAAAATTATTATAAAAAGAACATGGCGTCTTAAAATGTACACATAGGCAAAACACAAGCGAAAACTAGCCAGGTATATTATTTATCCGTAAAAGACATTCCGCCAAACTCCATGTAAAAGAACGATAAGTACCTACATAAAAAGCTCTCTTAAAGTTGTAATATAATAAATTGTACAACTAAGTTTTTTAACTATAGATATCATTTATGTTAAAATAGTCTGCCAACTAATTAATCTTAGCTGAGCTACATTAAAATACTTGATAAGTAATACACACCTATTTAAATGTAAGTAGCTAGTAGACTATATCAATATGAAATTACTATGCTATATTATTTTTAAATTTCTAACTTATGTCGCAAAGTTAAGTTCAATTACTTAACAGATTATAGACTTAGCTATAATATGATATCACAACTTTCGGTTTTTTTGTTTTTTTTTATAGTTTTTTATTTTTACATGAAATTTGGTGGAGTGTTTTTTTTGGTAAAAAATATATTTCTGTGATAAATCTGTTGTTTTTATTGTTATGAGTTAAATTGTACCTACTCTTAGCTGTTACAAATCACTATTGCTATTAAATACATATAAAAATATCGAGTTTCTATGTTTTTGATTTTATATTATAGATCTAAGATTGTACAATGATTAATTCAATTTATATTTAAAATATTAATTGTAATGCTAGAATAATATACACACATCTGCACCTAAACTAGGAAAATTAAGAATGAAAGACATAATAATAACTATTCTAGTTGTCCACAAACAAATTAGAAATTATAGTTTATTTTTAACTGTGAAGAATAATAATTATTGATCGATAATATAACATTAAAATAATTATGTTAGATAAGTTGCACAAAAAGTATTCTAATAATTAAACGATAGCTATTCCTACAAAATATGATTTTATGGTTAAGTGGAAATGCGAGATGAGAACGTAATGGTTCAAATTTAAGAAATATATCTATGCGTTTTATACAAGTGAAAGATAAATATAATGATTACAAGAAAGTATTTGATAGTAATTTACAATATAGTATCACAGTATCTCTATATGATGGTGATGGGCGAACAGCGGTAGATGTGTCATGCGTACACCATTGTACATTTAAAACTTTGCTACACTAAAAAAATAAAGTTTGGACGCTACTGTGTTTGATTATAATATTATACAAACAAATTTAAAAGAATCTACTCTTTTCTCATCTCTTATACTATACTCCCCTCAGTGACGTATTTAAGGTTTTTAGTTTTTACCACCCGGGGCTAACAATGTTTGCCACTCCAAATCTATTGCTTCCACGGTGGTTCCACCTTAATAATGAAACATTTTCAGATTTTAATTACTCAGAGCAGCTTAATTTTTTCCTCTCTCAAGTTTTGTTATTAAAAATGAAAAATTATAAATCGTATAAAACGAAATAACATATAGATTTAAATATTATGTTCGATTAATTATGTTATTGATTTATGATTTATTATTGAATTCTCAACATTATCAGAGATATAACATGTTATTTTAAGTGATATTTTAATGCTGCATTTGATTTGTATTCATTTTTTTCAATAGTTGGCAGGACTGAATGCTTTATGGTCTCAATATAGATATTTAAAAATACTAGATTTTCGATTTTGGTCATCACCAATGCAATAACAACTTCTGTCATCTAAGTGAATATTAAGTTTATGTAGTGCACATTTTTATCTATATCCAAATATTGATAAGACCCGATTTTTTTAAGTTATAATATCTGTATTACCATTTATTACGTTTTGGGTTTTATTTCTTGTTGTGTTTTATTATTCTTTAATAATAAATAAAAACATGTAGGTGTTAGATAATTAAGATTTGACTTTATTTTATTACATGTGACTTAGAACCAAACAAGTACTTGAATACAACATTTTTAATCTTTTAAACTATAAAATATAATATTATGTTGATAACAATTTATTTTATTACACCTCTATTTAGTGGTCTATAATATATCGTATTAGGATTATTTATTATGTGTAATTTGAAGCTCTGGGAATAATGTAATGGGTATTTCTATAAATTATTTGACTATTACATATCATTAAGGGCGTGATTGGAGGTTTTTATATAACTTAGTCATTGATCAACAGGATATATAAGGTATATTAACTTCTAAGTTAAGTAATGAATATCTTTATTTGATGAATAAAGTACTGATGGTTTTGCAATATTATTCATAGGTAAACGGTATTTTATTTATTATAAATCATAAAATCACTTGGGAGAAAATGCTTACTAAATATCCTACTATACTTAGTTTGAACAAACATTTTTCCTTTAATAATATTTAACGATTTCTCAGTAGGTGATTCATTCATCATTGTTATTTAAAGGGAAGCAGATACTAACATAGAGTAAGTGATTATAATTTTAAATTATAAATGCTCAAAAAAATTAATATCAATGTTTGGCACACTTTTTTATGTACATAGCCACCGACTTCTGTTATAATAAACCATATTCGGTTACACAAATATGTTATAAAAATATTTTTTTAATTATTATAATGATTAATGATTCTATTATGTACAATAATACCACTAGTCAGGTATAAATAAATAACAATATGCAAAATAATCATAAAAAATAATATCTATACCCATTACACAATTATTATTGGCTCATACTATATTGTAATATATGATACTTAACGTAGGTATATTGTATTATTATTGTAAAGATACAGCATTGTTGATAAACATAATTTATTAATGTGAAACAATTATACAATAGATACAACTTGGGTTGAATAAAAATATTTTATTCATAGATTGTTTTATAAAATAATGTTAAGAAAATTTTATTTTAGCTAATTCTAGTTTTTATATCTTAAATCTAAGTTACACGTACTAAATTAAAGATTAAAATATATATTTTAATAAGTGTTTAAATTCAAAATAAATTGAATATTAATTGAACATTAACTTTTTTTGATGTTACCCTATCTTATAACTTATCGTATCAGTTAAATTTGTAAACAGTCACCTCTTAAATAACAAACTTCGATCTTTATCTTCAGAAAATATATTTTTAAGTATAACCGTATAGGCCATGGCAGTCTGCCATCTTGTACTTTTATATTATATCTGTGGACCAAGGCCCACATTGAGTCAACAAACTGTCTTAATATAATAATACTGTTATCGCACAACGCACTCGTAATAAACAATACCAATCGCGTCATGAGAAAAGGGTGTTGTACAAAATGTATTTTAAAAAAAATATTAATTTACACAGTAGCTTATTATAAACAAAATAATCAACATTACGCCTCCCATTATATATACTTGAATATTAAACATAACTTCAAAATGCAGTATTTAACGCATTAGTTTACAATAATTTATAGTAGGGGAGAGTGGGGAAGATTTGAATGCAGGGTACATTTGAATTTGTCTAATATAATTTGTTACAGATTATTTACTTTAATAAAAATAATAATCTAAGTTGGTGACAATGTTTTGTTTACAATATGTGATTATCTGGCATTTTTAAACAATTTTGTGATGAACAAAAATGATAATGTGATTTTCCAGCTTTTTTTAAAAAAAAAAAAATAGTTGTTTCTATAAGAACATTTTGGAAACTAAAATTCAAAATTATAAGTTTAGAATTAAATATGCATATACCTATTTAAAATATTGTTGCCTAGTAATATATTTAATGTACGTACATTATTTATAATCATTAAAATTTATATTAAGATTATTATTGACTATTTTGGCATAGGGTAGATTTGAATCTTCATTAATAGGGTAGATAATAGGGTGTAATATAGATTTCTTCTTCTTGAAATACCTATCGTATAGATGAAATAGACTAGTTTACTGGATTTATGTCACAAGATGGATTTATCTATAAGAAAACCCAAAAAACTAAATTTTCACAATGAAAAAAAAAGTTGAGAAGAAAACATCTAAACATAATTGTAAAAAATTGTTATTATATTATATTGAGCTATTTTTATTATTAAAATAAATAAAAAGTTTAATTTAATTTAATATGTATTTATGTTCAAGATTCAAATGTGGACCTTTAATTACTTATATAAGACACATATTAAAATCTACCCCCTGCACGAATAAAAATAAACTTAACTTTATAATTAGAAATGAAATTGGTTATTTAATATATATGGTTGTTATGAGTCAAATAGTATTCACAACCATTTAGACTATAGATTGTTATTATCAAATATAAAATTTGTCAAAAAATTAAATGTAAATTTCATTCAAATCGTCACCACTCTCCCCTATGTACCTTGAAGTACAATCAATGGATCCAAGGCGACAAAACAAGTATATTGCGTACAAAGCGTAAAAACACATAAGTCCAGAAAATCAAAATAAATACAACAAACATAAAAAGGTATGATTGAGTTTTTCCAGTTGAACGAGTGAGTGTTTGTTTGCGTATGTGTGTAACGTTTTTCAACATTATGCACTCAATGCCTTACGATAACAGACCGGTGGTTATAGTATAGTATAATATACACGGTTATTCATCATAATAAAGTTATTATAATATAATAATATTATAACGATAATTTTAACATTAAATAAGTTATGCCATTTTATTTCTCCACAATTTTTGAGTCCAAATGTTTAATCTCACTCCCCTTGTTAAACGAAAAAAAAACATGATACACACACACACACAAACACACATACGCACACACACACACACACACACACACACACACACACACACACACACACATACACACATATGGCACGCACACGTTTGGGTCCTAGTTGGAATTCGGAACACAATTCATCTAACGAATACAAACCTGGCTAAATTTTAATTGCAACGAAACATTATCAAGTTATTGAATTAGAGCGTAACATACGTCATCCGGATCTGTACGTCATCTCCCGCTCCAAATCCGCTTGGTCCAGCGAACATCATCAATTATTAAGTTCATTTACATATAGGGTCGATTCAGTCGTCGTACTCGACGTGTACTTCGTGTAAACAAAATTGGATTAAGTTAACGCCGCCGGTTTTCAAGAACTCTCTGACCATAACCGACAATAACGCCCCTAAAATAATATACCTATATATAATGATTATTGTATTCGACGAGGTCAAGGCAAAGTTTAGGTCTTTCCATTTTCCAACAACAATAATTATTTTCATGCTCTTATTATAATTCACCACACAGAATATATTCGATTGTAATAATGTCTGTCATATATATATATATATATAAATATTATATTGTAATAATGATTAATTTGTTTTTATTTTGTGCTGTATTCGTACTTTAATACATTATATACATGCACTTAACGATGTTGTATTATAATTATATATTTATATTATTAGGCATTGGAAACCATTGAACTGGATAACAAAGTGAGTAGAATGTACATCTTTATAACATGTCCGGAGTTTTTTTTTCATGAGTTCACTTGATTTCACTTTATATGTTTTTGTTATTGTAATTATTATCATTGGTTTATACAAATGAAAATCAATTATTGTATAATATATTCAATATTCATAAAGTACAAAGCGTTGGTACTCGTATGTGCAATGTATGTATATTATTATCCAACAACCCGCCAGGATAGTACTAAGTATAATAAGTATAATAAAAAAGGGTGCCCAGGAAGTTACATGATTCACGAAAAAAATTTCTAAAGGTTAGGTTCTAAATTTTTAGTTGCATAGGTTATGAAGTTTGAAAATACAATCATCTAATTGGAAATTTCACGTATAATGTATTTTAATACATACCAACAGAGTTATAGCTAATATTTAACTAGAAATTGTAAAACATTTATTTATCATTGTACCTAACCATTAATTAATCATTGTAAAACCAATATGTTCCCGAAATAATAAAGCATCAACGAATAATCCTAACAAAAACACTCCACCGAACTTTTTTGTAAAAAAAAAAAAAACGATAAGTTTAAAAATTATAACAGCTCTAAAATGTGTGATATAATTTTATAGCCAAGTTTTTGAACCTTAACTATCAACTATGTTTAAATAATTTGCTAAATAATTGTACTTAGCTTGGTGACTTAAGTTGAAAATTCAAAAATACTATAGCATAATGAGTATTCACTATATTATAATAATATTCTTATAGTCTACTATTATTTAAATAGATAGTGCATTTTTAATCAAGTGTTAAAGTAGCCATGCTAAGTTAGTAATGTCAACTGTGTGTATGGCTAGTTTATTATGTAGTTTTTTTTTATTAATATAATAATTACAAATTATTTGTTTGTTGAGTGTGCAACACATATTATGTTCCCCTCGGGTGAGTCGTACCTATGCATTATGTTTAATAAATATTGAAGTATAAAAATGTGTTTTCTTATGAGAAAAAAATTTCGGTGTCTTAACATAAATTATTTAGTTGTGTGGTTTAGTATTTTTGTGTAGTATTTACTCGTGTGGTCACTCGGATCATCATTTTGCAATGGATTCCACCGATAAGGCTCAACACATTTTAGTTCACCAAGAAATTTTGGTACGAATACAAAATGAAAATAGAACATTGCATAACTTTTGATCGAATTAAAAGTGAGGAACTCCAACCTTTTTTGTAATTAAATATATTTCCTCTATTTGTAATGAAACTATATGACTAAGAGAACTTTGATCTAACTACAATGAAAGACAAAAAAAACATTGTTAAAAACAAAATAGCATACTGGAACTTCGAAGAACTATCGAATAAGCTATCACTATTTCAGTGGAGTTAAAAACACCAATATACATTCAAGTAAATAGTAATAAAAAAAGACTAACCACATTGTTTAAAATGGCAAGAACATCAACGCCAAAACTCCTTTCGTGAAAAGATCAAGAAAACGAAAACCGAAACATTCATGTACGATATGAGTAGCTTATGTGGAATGAATGATACTGATTATTCATTTTAGAAAGCCACAAGACGCATGCGATGATCTTCAACCATATTATAATTCATATTAGTAATATTGAGACTGTAATTTAGCACTCTGTAAACAAAATAAGAGTAAAATATTAACGTTTTCCACAGCATTACGATGTACAATCACCGCAGCGTACGTTGTCGCACGTCCCTATCAACAGCCACTTCAGGTCACCAATAACGTGACTAGGTCGAACTAACTCCCCCACCTTACCCGATCACGGGAGAGTTGCTACTTGGGACTGAGTTGGCTGTATGAGTAAGTAAGGACCTAGAGCAAAGGCGGTGCCTTGCCTTGGTGAACCTTATACAGACCAATATCACTTCTCCCTAGCATATTGACGTCCTTAAAATGTCTTCATCTTATTATCTTAAAACCACTTATAAAGTAAGGACACTTCATATCAGATCATCAGTTTGGATACATGGATCAGGTAATCATCCAATCGTCCAAGTTTATCTTATCACAAATATTATTAACAAGGCACTGGGAATAAAAAAAAGTAAGTGCAAATTCAAGACGTAGTCCAAACTTTCATCAAACAATAGCATAAAGGTATATTAATGAAATTAAGAGAACAACTTCAACACACTCATTAGGTACTTATTCTTGAATCTACTTGAATAAATGACAGATTCGATATGCATGAATAATGAATATAAGCAATAATAAATTATTGCAAAAACATATCATCTGGAATACCAGAAGATAATGTCTTAAAATCTCTCTATCTTCTCTATACTGATAATTATCCAACCAAAAATGACTTAGTGGTCCCTATATTTTTATAGGATAGTGCAATTTTAACAAGTATGGGATGAAAAACTGTGACTGCTTACTTAAAAATCTCAATTTTAGAACACATCCTTCATTAGTAGAAACGTTGGAAAATCAAGATAAACAGTGATAAGTCAGTGCAAGTAAATTATATTTTTACTCAAACCGATCGTAGGTAATTCCCAATAATTACCTTGTATTTATAGATTACACAACAAACTCACTAAAATATTCAGCTGGATACTTGAATGTGCGGCTTGCATCAGAATAGCACCATGTTCACCACAAACTATTGCTAATAAAAGTGTGAAAATAGTACTGGCTAGTTGAAGACATTCCATACTAGGCCTGGAAAACAAACGTCTCCAATACGTATCTGTCATCAAACCCATTAAGACATTTATAATAGGTGGCGTAGACATAATTTCTGAAAGGGGGAGAAGATCAAAAAAAGAAAACGTCATAGCTAAATGGGAGGTGAAAATTGGAAAATCCCCCACCCTTTCAAAACTGTTTACTTAGGTAATAAAATATTTGACAATAAGGAAAAATGAATATAATTTGAATTGATTCAAATTCACACTAAACACAATAGGGACAATTATCCACTAAAAAGCCAATGGGAGAGGTTCTGACCCCCAAAGTCCCCCTTGATGAAGCCACTGTTTATCATATAATTTTGTAGCAACGCTTCCAATATCATAGTCATTCAACCATTTTACCACTGTAGAATCAGTTTTACATAAATTAAGTCAACTGTTGAGATATTTACAAAATCAAAACTTTTACCAAAAAACATGTGAATAATCTAGAGCAAGCCCTCTTGCCATTTCCCATAACGTTAGGCACCTCAAGCTGTTGAAGTCGTAAAATTTAGTTTGAGTCTTTTAGGCTCAGTAAGGTATTTGTATTTATAAAGCCTTCTGGTAGCTTAAATAAAAACGTTATTGGGTAGTTATAAAAAAAAACTTAAATTAATTTTTATCATATTAATTTTTTTTTTTTTTTTATTGAGTTGGAGCCTGGTAACTTAGGCAATTAGCTATTTTTTGTTTTTTGTTGGTAGGGAGAACACGTGTGTGTTTGTTTTGACAGAATTTTTGATTTGGGCACCCGTTGGTATCTGCCATGCCCGTGACTTGCCCGAAGAAAAATGCCACCTATGGCCTAGGTATCGAACTGGCGTTGGTGAGCATCGCAACCGACGCCTTATAGTCCGCTCGGCCACTCCGTCCCTCAATATCATTAATAATTATCATATATCGTGTACCTATTGTACCTATCTATAATATATTATTACGTATAAGTATACAACTTTTAACACACAGTAAAACGTTATTATTAAATTTGAAAATGAATATATTTTGAACTCAACTTGTTTGAATACCTATTTATTATGAACATTTATTTATAATATTGTTCGCGCTGTTAGTATTGTTTCCGACTCTAAATATTAAAATATCATATTATTGTAAAAATTCCACACGTTTCGTTTGCAACGGCAGAGGATATAATATACTTCTAACTTACGGACATGATAAAACTCCTCAAGAGTTCAGTACGCTTGTGTGACCACGGTGGACGAGGGTTTTCCTAAAACCCTACTTAATGACCTTGCAGATAATAACGTATGGTCTTGTGCAGCTACCCGCCAGCAAGTCAATAACAATTGATCTATTTCCAGTTTCACCGATACCGCAGTGTATATGTGTTTATGCGTGTGCGTGTGGGTGTGTGTGTGTGTGTGTGTGTGAAATAGAGAGTGTATGCACGTATTAGATTCTCCCCTTGTTTTAGGGTGGCCTGCAATATGGGTCCGCTAAAATACGATAATTAAACAACACCCAAACCCCTCCTATGTACACGTATGGGGTCGAATCATCCCCATATACATATTACACACAGTCCCACAATACTAATGCGATGGGAGTTCGCCTTCGCATATCTACTACCCCTCACCACCGCACCGCGCAGTTTGAAACGACGACGATGACCAGTCACTAAATTATCCTCATATAATAATTCACCAAACGTGACGTTTCCACCAATGACCGTGTTATAATGGTGAATTATATAATGTGCACACACACGGGTGCATGGTATCCTATATATATAGGAATATGGTATACCTGTGAGTACCAAATTACACCCGCGCATACAATAAACATGTAATATATATTATACCTAATATGTGACGAGCACATCCATCCCGAATGTCCACGTGCACAAGTGCAAACTGCAGCACACGTTTAAATGTAAATAATTCGGCTTTGCTTTGATGTTCTGTAGAATATATATTATTTAATCAAAAGTCATACTATAAGCAAGTACCGACATTGAAATTTAAAATTATATAATGAGGGTTGCCGTGAATTTACTCTTTATGAGGGTTGGGTTACACTCGTCACCGTCATCCACTATAGTATTCTCGTTTATCCATTTTAATAACATCGGTTATAGAAAAAAAATTTATATGAGAAAACTAATCCAAAGCATTGGAATTGTTATTGCAACATAATTATTTTAAATAAAAATAATCATTAGGTATTTGTGATAGGTAGTTTCTTATGTGTTTATATAACTACTGAATATATTTCCTATAATTTCAATTTATCTGAGTTTGAAGAAATATATTATTTATATGAAACCTAATAGGTGTATGGGTAATATTATTTTTTTAAGTATTACCATCGCTCATTTATCTGAAAATTATAACGATTATCACCTACTAACTTTTAAAATGTATTTTAAATTAAATTAAAACCCGTGTATAATCCTTAATTTTTTTTAGTGTATCCTGTTCTTTTAGTTTTGGATTTAAAATTATATGTTTGTAAATATTTTATGAGTTATATCCGAGAGTATAATACAAGGTTAAGAAGTCATAAATTATATATCGAATATAATTATTGAACACAGTAATTTTTATTTAACTATATAGGTCTACTATAAATGCATTTAAATTGCTATAAAATACTGAAACATTGTTAAACTTTGTAAAACATGGCTCAACATGTTAATTTTACAGAAAAAATTCATTATTTGAGTCTTAAAATTAAGGTTTAGAAAAATTAAATTAAATATGAGTGAAATTGTTTTAATGTTCTATAGGTCATATATTTTAATACAAATGAGTGATGTACACACAGAGGTTTATATTTTTTTTACTATAATGTTATAATTAAAAGTTTTACGTAAATAAAACTTTGACCCACTTTTAAAATGCACATAGTAATTTTTAAAAAGTATTTGAAAATAGTATTAAGAGTACAACTTTACCTTGCATTAAAATTAAAGAACCATAGAACATTTGGTTGATAATATAATATGATAAAACAGCTATTTGGGTTGACTATTAACGTTATCGTATATTTTCTAATCATTGGTATTAATCAATTAATTTTAAATTTAATTTATGTATATAAGTATAATGTTGTACAAAATTGTATTTTTTTCATAATAACTAAAAGTGATCCAAAGAATGTGTCATGGCGTTTGGTTTAATAGAAAATTAAAATATCTAATAGTGCATGTAGAATTATTTAGGGTAGTCTACTGTCTTCCTGATTACATTAGAAAAGTCTAATACTACTGTAGAAAATCATTATTTATTTCTGTTTGGCGATCTATATAAGGCCAAATGTAATCTTCTACACGAATAACCTTAAAAAAAAATAGAATAATAGGCTATCCTATACTCCAACATTTTAATTGAATACATGATTTTGGAATTGAAAAGCTCAAAAAGCTAAAAATGATAATTTGAAAATAATAAATATAAAAATATATTTTTATAGATAAAATACAAACACTTGGTTAGGTAATAATTTATCTGAATATGATTATTATTTAAGTTTTTATTTATATAAGCAACTGAATTTATTTTTGTACAATATATATGTACCTACCTATTTATTTATTGAAAGACAGATATTTCATTTTTAATGTCAAAAAGACGAAGACATGTTTTTTTCTACTGATTTTTTTTTAAACATTTTTTTAAATATTTTTACCTAAGTCATTTGGTTTTTTAATATTTAATAATGTATGGTAATCAATTAATTAAACGATTTAAACTGGAGGAAATCATTAAATTTTCTATTTTATATAAGTACCTATTTTAGGAGGAAACAACAGCGGTACAAGCGGTATCCATTTGTCGACCTTTTTAAAAATTAATTTTAACTTTGTTTTAAAAACTTACTAATATTTTACTCTCTTTTGAAGTAGTTAATACTATGTCTATGTAGGAGATTACCTATATTTATAGGAGCTTACCATTCCCCCTTTTAAATTCCATGTATTTTTATATTAGGTGCCATGAACTTATTAGACATGTTAGAACAAGTAGGTATAACTATTAATTAATATTGCACAGAAATATTATAATATATTATAACAACCTGGTTCCTATATCATTCTAAATGTTCCAAATATCCGTGGAATCATTGTAGAAGATACATCATTATGAAATAGTCTTGAATTTTAAGATCTCACACACAATTTCGTTTCTGTCATAATAATATTAAATCATATGTTTTAATATTCATTAGATACCTATCAAACTTATTATAAATAATTAGTGTTATTCTACGGTTAATTTAAAATAAGTGTTATCGAGAAGGAATATGCAGTATATGCTTATCGATTTCAATCTGTTCGGATTAATGCGTTACCACGCCCGCCGGTCTAATATTTGATTTTTGAAACTGTTTGCTTCCAACTCTATACAATCAGTGTAAATGTATTCAATACACTAAACACACACCGTAAACTCTTCATTAACCCAAAGATGCCAATAAATAAGTTGTACGAGGTTTATGCGTAGTTTGAAATAATAATATTGTAATCAGTAAAACAGAAGTTACTGTATTATACAACTTATAACGTTAGTACAAACAAGAGTAACTACGAAATATAAATAACTAGATATAGACATAGTAAATTGAATGTAAAAATTAATCAAAAATTACTTAAAAAAAAAAACACACATCACACATTATTATAAATACCAATGTTTTCGGTGCGTCACATGATAAAGAAATATTATAATTAATATAGGTAGGTAGGTACTTGAATTTGCAAGAAAATATTAGTTACTTTTTCCATGGTAATTTACTTCATAATTATTACTATATCGTAGTATTTCAAGCAATTATTTATTAAGTTCTATATTTATCATTATTTGGAATCGCAGTTTGCAATGTTCATGTTTGAATTAATTAATTAAAATTAATACCACCAAACCCGGCAGTTGTGATAGGTAGCAATCAGGATTGATGTACTAACTATATACTAATATGTATTTACAATAATAGGTATAGTCTTTGTCCGTATTACGGCAGTCACGAAAACATACAAGTATTCAATATAATATGTTTATAGAGGTAGTAGTTTAGTTATAATCTATTAGATACAGAATATTATGTGATAAAATATTAAGTTTTAAAATATAGTAATACAAAAATAATTTTAAAATATATTATGAAATCGTTTCGTTTTATTTTACTTAAATCCATTTTTAAAGTGAAGTAAAAATATTCTAATATTATTTTATAATAGTGTAATGTCAGCAGTCTTCTCAGTACTTTGTAATAGGGGAGGAGGGTATATATTATTTGAAAAATTAGCAACATGGACTACGCCCCCAAGGGGGTGGGCTTACATTGTAACTAATATTAATAAGTTGCTATTTTATTAAGCCAAATTTATTTTTATTTTTTTAAATATACAATATTATGCCTATGTTTGTTGACTTATCTGATATATTATCAATAATATCTCCAAGTTTATTAAATTTAAACATCTTTATGAATTATTAATTTTCTATATATACATAATATTAAATTATATCATATTAATTAATTAAAAAATTGTCCATATTATTTATTTTTATTTTGGTTGGAGTATCAGAGGTAAAGTTTTTCATCTCTAGAGGTTTTGAAATATTACCTTTTAATGTAAAATATTTGTTATTATTTGTATATCTATTCATCATTATTCGTTGTTACTTCCAAATGCAAAACACTACCAAAATATATAATATGTTCGATGAAAACAAAATCATATTTCAGAGTAATTAGATTATTGAGATAATGAATATAGTATGAAGTAATAAAATTAATAATATAAAGGTTACCTAGGTTTAACATAATATATTAATATGTTTGTATGAATGAAGCGAACCATGGTCCAAGGATCCATAGAAAAATAATCTAGTTCTTGGAACCACGGTCCACAAACAACCTTCACAATATAAGTAAGTAAACCATCAGGTAATAAATTAGCCATGGCCACAGTTAAATTGAATGATAGTTATATTATAACGAGTGATTGATTAATAATGATCATTATCAAATTTCAAATAATAGAATATACATAAATGTATAAGAAAATATAAAAATTTATAAAAAATTTAAATTTAATATTATTTACAAAACATACTTATAGATATATAAATATGAAATAAACAAGACAATTAGAAACATTATGTGAGAAGACCAACGTAATTTACACATAATAATATGTACCTATATAATCTATACGTTGACGGTTGTGGTGATGTTTCTTTTTGAAGAAATAATTAATACGTTAGCTATACTTGGTGAATTTTAGTAAATTACATTACGTATACGGAGCTCTTCTGGCACATATTGTATTTACAATGGAATCGTAATCTAAGTCCGAAATAATAACACACACACACATACACACATACACATATTATATATTTGTTGCATACCATTTTCTTTCTCGAAAATGAATTATTCACTATTTATTCGGTTAAATTAAACCCGCGAGAAACTTATTCAACAGCCCGATGGACCGTCCGTGTATATACTTGTGTATACGGACCATTGTAGCTGAAACTGTTGGATGCTTAGCAAGTTCAAAAACTGCTCTCATTAAAGGGGTGAAATCTGCATTACAAAAAAAAAAAAAAAAAAAAAAATAGAAAAAAAGACGCGCATACAGCCAAGCACAAGTAGACGGCGGAACTCGAATACGGACGTAGTAAATGAAACATTGTGTTATGAAGTCAAATAAAAGGTTTTCTCATTGTGTTCTGCGGGTACGGTAGTCCAAAAATATGTCAAGCCCAAGTGTATATACAATGGGGTGGTGCGGAAGAGGATGTATGTGTGTGTGTGTGTGTGGGTACATACGCGTGCAGACGACCCCATTGAAATTCCAAAAATATATAAAAGCGACTTTTGAGCCGGACAGTTTTCGCAATACGCGCCTGCATAATATTAAATAAATATATAAGTGTGTGTGTGTGTGTGTATCCGCGCATATTAATTAATATGCTAATGCGAATATGAGCGTTTGCGTATATAATATGTGAGAGCATTGTAGTGGACGTCCTCCCCTTAAAAATTGGTTAGTTTTCACGTGTGCGTTTATATAAATATATATATATTATGTGTGTGCGTGTGTGTATTTATTAAGTATCGCTATAGTACCTTTCCCTCTATTCACGCTCAGTTTTTACCCTCCGGTTGTGAACCATCGCCGAAAAGAGTCGTTCCTCATCCACTATACGTACTTGTTTAAAATATTTATATATTATATATATTCGTGCACTATATTATACTTCGCCACCACCGCCGTGCCGATTTTGTTGAACCGGAAATAGCCTAAGAGCGGTGCTGTACGTGCGTGCGTGGGATGGAGGGGGCCTCGATACACTCGTGAGTCGTGGCGGGGGTGTAACGCGGATTTAATACTGTTTCCGGACCTCCCATACATATTATTTCCTGTCCCCTGACACCACCACCACCACCATCCATAACTACCACGACGACGTCCACCCAAGTTGGACTGCTGAAAAACAATAGCAGGAGCAGCAGTAAGCACAACCAAGTCCCACTCGACATGCAACCCTTTCACAGTGTTGCACCGTTACCCTTATGTCCCAGCCCGTTTCGTCTTCCCCACTTCGACCACGAATTTAAGATGATGATGACATGTTCAGCGACAAAAAGAATTGCAGCTGCTTCCTAGCTAATAATATAATATAGGAAGGGCGATGCTTATTTCACCATGGACCTATGCCACAACCACCGCTAGCGATGACAATATGACGTAACCACATAAATAATACTATTAACACTAATAATAATGTATACCACGAGTGTTGTGATCAATTTTTCCACCCCTTTTGTACCCTTATCCGAACCTCGACCATATCGCGAAATAGACGAGTGGAGATGACTGTGTGTTTTTCAATCTCACCGAGGGGGTGAGTGCTGAATAATTCTCTTCTCTGATTTTATACAATATTATGCATACTGTGTGTAAGTACTGTAAGGTGTATCTTTAGAGTATACAATAAAGTATTCCATTTGTGTAGACAATATTATGATAGTCATGATGACATTTGCAATGTTAAGTGCGTAGTATATCGTGAGAAATAGAATAAAAAGAGTTTTTCATCTCCATATACTTTATTATTATTTTTCTAAATTATAACTAATATCGTAACCTTTGATTCAAACTATAAATAATATTTAATAATGCTAAAATAATCAGTATAATTTAAAATAAATACAAAACTGTTATTTCTTAACACTTTAAACACTAATAAATGTGTTTATTTAAATACCTAGTTAATAAAATGTTCAATTTTTGAAAAGCTGATGTAAATTATAGGACTTTTTAATGTTTTCATAGTCTAAATATATTTAGGAGAATAATATGATAATAGCTGGATTTTTAAGAATAAAAGTTTAAATAAATCTTATATTTGAATGTTCATACAATATTTTATACAGCATATTATAAACTATGGCTTTTACATGAAACACTAACAGAATATACTGAAAACATTCCCATTTACGAGAAAACAGTATAGGTATATTAAATTATTAAGTGTGTCCACTGGAATGAACCTCGCCTCTCGTACGATTTATGTCTTTTAGTATAAATTAATAATTATATAATATCTGACGCTAGTGGTGTAATATGATGGTTACGAGATGCAAACAATGTTTTAATGCACTCGAAAAATATTTATCATCATTGTGTATCGATGACACACCCGCAACTCGTGAACCCTTCGAACTGATCGAAAAAAAAAACCACAAAGGACGAAATCGGAAGGAATGCGAATAAGAGTGGTTTTGGTTAGCAGGTGCATTCGTATATATTATTTTAAACGAGAGTAATATATTTGGTTAATTAAAAAAGGAACAGTGACCATACCCAACTCCGTAAACATAATATATAAGCGTGTAAGGCACCTTTATTGTACAATATATTATAATATATAAATTAGCCTTTATACTACACATTTCCAAATACACAATAGCACACGCGTGGCCGTGCAAAGGTAAATTATGGGTTTTTGGCGTGGATAGCGATGTGCAGAAGTCGAGTAATCGCGGCGACACTTGAAAAATGTATAGGTAATTGTTACATAATATATTATTGTATTATCGTGTGATACGATACCTCAACGTTCACCCAGCACTACACGAATTCCAAGGTATAAAAGGGCCGCTATGATAAATTCGGTGTCTGTTTCATTATGTCATTATGTAAGGATGAAAGTTAAAAGCTCACCGTGTCGATTATATCGAGAGTGGTCAGTCGCCCGAGGTATGTGGATCAAGTTTAACGGACAAAAAATACCGGTAACAGCGGTGATGATAAGGGTCGAAATATTACACATGGTGTCACATCCGTCCCATCCCTCTCGAAGATACACCTCTAGACCTATGGTGACAGTAACTCCATGCACGGGTCATCGGAAATTTTTTTTAAAAATTATTGCTTTTAAAATAATACCGCACTGACATCTATTAGATCGATTTTCGTGGTCGGTGGTACACGAGTATAAGGATTATGGTATTATGACGAAATGAATGCACCGACCAAATACGGCTGTGGTATGGTATTATGGTTGACCTTGTTCGAAAACTATTTCACTCAAATAATAATGAGAAAATAATATTCATTGGAAACAATTTGCGGTTTTTTTCAAATATTTCATTTCAAGAAAAAAAAGGTTGCCAAAATGATTATCGTTCAACGTTAATTGTTATATTTTGAAACTATTGAAATTAAAAATAATATTTGAATACATAGTAAAACATTTCGAAACGTGTCCCACTTCTCATTTTGTTCAATTTTCATGTTATTCACAAAATGCATCTGATCGATTTTATATTTTCTTTTTTTCAACAAAAAGAATATCTTATCATGTCTCCGTTGTTCATTTGTTTTCAAATATACAGTGTTATTTATCTCAACGTTCTATATTATAAGATTCAAAACCTTTAAATGAAAGCATAGAATTTACAAATAACAATAAAAAAAAAATGAATTAAATCATGCTAAAAGCCTTTCTGTAGTGTGTTATTTTTTTTATTCGATGAAAAAAATGCAAAACCTTTTAGTGATTAACACAACAAGAGTACAAGAACGTTTTAATATTTTTCTGTACCTACGTGCAATTTCTCAAATCTCTTGTCACTTGTAATATAATTTTAATTCATTGCCGAAACCATATACTAGATACCTATATTATAAGATTTACTTTGAAAATGATAAATTATTTATGAACCTATTTATAGTGTTTAATGTATGTTTTTTAATTGAAAAAGTAGCTATTGTTCAATTACTTATATAATATCTGTTTTAATAATAAGATAAAAATAAATCGGGTTTTTTTTTTGAAAAAAGTTCGATTAATAGAACTGTGCACAGTTTTGTAAGTTGCAACAAAAATGATTTATAGTTCGTAATTTTATTTTCATTTTATAGAGACGTTAGTAGGTATTGTTATAGTTTTGATCATAGGCCACTTATTTTTTCTGGGATTCTGGATTTCACTTACATTTTACGACCAACTTCACCTTATTGATCTGGACTTAAAAAATTAATTTCAGAATAATTGGTTTTCATAATCTATTTTTATGCGCGAATATCTATTTGATGCGTCTAATATTGTCGAAAGTGTAATATACGTTTGTAATTCACAGTTGTTGGAACTTAAATTATCTTGATGATTTGAATTTAAACAGTTTTATAACTATATATAAACGGCCATTGTCACGCAATAAATTTGAAAAAATAATTCACGTTTTAATTTAGCACAGCCATTGGACCGACGATTATTAGAGTTAAGGCTGAAACGAATATGCCAAGAATTCAACAATGTAATTTTAGTTGTCTAAAGTAGGTACTTTATTACGGGCCACCAAGACTGCTTAAGATTATCAATCCAACAGTTTAAAGCTCTAGACGAACGGACATAATTTATGAGCTATGTAGAAAGGCCATCGTCCTTTATTGGTTTAAATTAATTTTGGTAAAAATGTAATCCAGCAGTTAAATCCAACATATTCTCCACGAGTTACGTTAAACACTATTATAAAACGTTTGTACATAGTTGTTATACGTTTAAACTGCAATGAATTTATCAACTAACACCAAAAATTACACTACACAAAAATAAAATACTAGAGGATTAAAATATGAAAATTAAAAAAGTTGTAAATATTGATAGTATTTATATTCGACAATAATATTTTCCAAAACAAAACACGGTTAAATATTTAATGTATTATGTTAAAAATGTGTGAAGTTAGTAACCCATATTCAAAATGTTTAACTAACCCTTCAATTATTTGTAAGTTACCTAATATTTTTTCAATTTTTTACAAAAATTTAAATCATGGCTAACTTCTTTAAAACATTGCCGTTTTTGTAATATAATAGTTTTTTACCATGGTTGAATGTTTAGTTCAATTTCCCAGTATTTGTTATAATTTACGTTACGCCAAATCAAATCCAATTTGATACTAGAAACTTCACACAAAGTCATTTGTGAAAATTGGGGGAGGTGCTTGAAGGGGCTTGGCCCCCTCCTTTTTTATTTTTGTAGGATCGAAGCCCTCATTAATGTTAATAATATTTGCCCCCTGAATATTTAATGGATTTCTGATTATGCTCAAAGTTGATGATTCAGACACACAAAAAAAACAATATACATATCCATCATTGTAAAATCAAAATTCTTAATAAGAATTATTCGATTTCGGATATTGTATGAAAATACATTTTTCTGATGCATTTGTATTTAGTATTTAATTAATTTCACCATATATATTTTAAATACATCTCAAATATTGAATGTACCTTTGTATATATCTGTTTCTTAATTTCAATTAAAAGAAGAAGTTTCTATACATGTGACAACGTTTATATTCTTTGTTCTTGTTCTTCATCTATGCTTCATCTATTTGGTCTATTAATAATATTAAATATACGAGCCTAACAACAAAGGTATATATTTTTGACGGCCATTACTACTGTACGTTTCATTGATAGCCTGTGTTCTATATACATTATACACTAATCCCGAGGAAGTTTTAAAGTTTGTTGACGTTCTTAATGTACTCAATGTATAACAATTAATATAATTATTCATGGTAGGTACATGGTATAAAATGCAACACGGACACACACGCGTTTGTAATATTTGAGATGATGTAATATAAAACAGGATAACAAGAGTATAAAACTATTAACTACTACAATTGTCATTGTTCAATAATAATATGCAATCGATGCGGGTACCGGTAGACGTATCAACTATTTGTACAATATGTTTAGGCGGTGACCTTGTCACGATACAATATAATATCCGGAGCACGCAGTCAAACTGTCAAGACACAAATTACGGTTCCGGTACGAAACAGGATACGAATCTAAGGATCCGGAAGAATATTACGTCTTTATCGAACGCGTGGACATCGTCATATCCTATCGGTGTTTAAATAAGTATAATAATAGTACCTAATCACATCTAATAGCACTTATAAGTAATAATAAATAGGTATATTATACTGTTATGGCGTGTATACTATCTGAGCCAGGTCATTATTCGTTTATTTCAGCACACGTCATTTGAAGCACTATAATATCGTGATCGTTATTATTATTATATATTTTTTTTATTCCTCTCCCAGTCTGGAACATTATGCAGACTGCTTACAAACAGTATTGAGCACGGAATAAAATGTACTAGGCACATTTTTTTATTTTTCCGTAAATGTGACGGGCAGCGAAGTAGGGTTTTAAATTTTCACCACCACCTCCTCTAAACTGTAGGAACTCGTTTTTTAATTTTATATTATTCAAAATAACCATAATTATTGACTGATATACTGTCGCTAGTATTGGATAAAAACCCAGAGCCCAAAATAAAGTCATGGGTACATGCACAACTCCTGGCTTGTATTTTACTAAGTTAATATTTAGCTCTGGCCGATATTGCTTTTTACCGAGACTCGACTTTAACAGTTCACAGTTAACCAATCATTAAACAAATATCCGATCTGATATTAAACTGACTTGAAACCAATCTGTATAAAGTACTGACAAAATCCTATTGGTAACCGCGATATCCGATACCTACCTTAATATTTTACTCAAATAATTAAAAAATACAAATTTTTATTTCTAAGTAATACATTGTTTTAAAAACTTTAAAACAATTTAATTTTTTTTAAATATAAATAATTTATTTTGTTTAATAAAATTATATGAAAAATATTAATTACAATAATATTCAACAGAAACTGATAACATTATTCCCTGCAGTCTCTGGGGGTTATACGAATCACACTTTTCTACAAGTGCCTATCGGTAGGGTTATTAAATTACCAAACCTACTCCGGCTGTTATCAGTCAAAGTTTAATATTGGCACATGCAATCCGAAAACTTGTATGGTAAATAATGGCAATTGTCAGGAGAACATTTTCGACGGTCATAATACGTACATGATTCAACGAAACGTCCTCGTAAGCTGGCCACGTAAAATAAAACGCCTATTTAAGTGTACGAAATATGACTAGATTGAGAAAAACGTTTCTATACCCACGTAGTTCATCACCGGAACATTGGTTGAAAAGTTTACGTTGAGTATGAGTAAATAATCGCATCTCTTGTGCTGTTACACGTACAGATTTTCGCTGGAATTAACAGGGCGTGAGCGTTTGGAGTAGCAATCGTTTTTATCCATTAACAGCCGCTGATGTGCATGAGTAGTGAGTATACACTTTAGATTTCAAAAGGGCCGTTAGTAGGTTTTTTTGGGGGGGAGGGAATGTAATAAATACGATGGTGAGCGAAAGCCACAGTGGTAACGCCCCTAACCTCACCTAGCTATATAATGCATAGACGAAAAACTGAAAAAGCTCATATAGCATTATATGTATACTATTATGTAATACATCACCTATACAAATATAATAAAGAGATTGGGTGACAGGTATCTGTTCCACCGTTAAAGCATGTGAATTAAACTACAAATTTATCTTTTTTTTTATTGGAAAATTAAACATACACTAGCAGTTTTAATTCCGATAAGACAAATAACGATAATGGGATAATAATTCTGAAAAAAAATTAATCATTTTATTGTTTTATTATTATTTATTTATTATAATGTTTGATATTTATTATTTAGGTGTAAGTAAATATTAACATGTAAACATTTGTTATAACTGCGAAGATTGGGTACAACTGAATAGAAAATGTGACATAGAATAATAATTTGAATAATTTGAGTGATTGGTTTACGTTTGATTTAAAAAAATAGACCTATTTAAAATATGTCTTTTTAAGTAGGTACCAAGTACAATTATATTTTTCGTGGCGCGATGTGTCTGTATGTGCAGGTGCTCATAATATATCAGGCTCAAAAGATCACAAGTGTGTGTTATTCTCATTTGCGAAAAATGCATTTATTATTTTTAGGTGGATAGGTAAATGATGCATCTTGTCAATTTTAATCTCATAGTACTCCCACAATTACACAAAAGTGTCCAAAAACATATCCAATAAATGATATATTTGGATTGACTACTTTCATTGGTTCGACTTGAACGTGACGAATATTTTACAAAACATTTTTATTTATAAACAAGACGTATGCTTTGCATCGGTGACACACATTTTTCATTTTCATGTTTATAAAATTACTAATAACTTATTGTTAACTACTAATTGATATGTATGATTAGATATTAGGTATGTAAGTATGTTCGAATTTCATTTGCACGAGCACCTTATATATGCTGGAAAACTAATTGAATCTTGTTTACTGAAATATGCAGTGGTACATACTATTTGAATTCAGGGCTTGAAACCGTTATGGAAATTATCGGTTACCGTTTTGGTGGTGATCAAAAAAATATTGATATCGGTTACTGGTTTGAAACCGGTCCTGACGATAGCGGTAACCTATTACCGGTACTATATTCAATACTATACAAATTAAGTGTTCATCGCTTCAAAAAAAAATCGGTTTTCTAAAAAAAAAACTATTACACCTATGTAGTATGATTTAAGAATATTTTTAAGAAGTAATAAACTATTATGTGAGATACAAGCTTATCATTATTTATGTAGCTAAAATAAATTAAAAAAATTATAGTTCAAAACTAACGGTAGTTGGTACCCAGTTAATACTCATTATGTTATTATAACGTTTATGTTAACTGGAAAATCGACACGGTAACCGGTAACCGATAACCAGGAATAGAAATTTGTTTAAAATAACTGTAACCGATTTTTAAGTTCCAAAATTTCTGGGAAATTACCGGTTTTCGGTCAAAACCGTTAAACGGTCTCAAGCTCTGTTTGAATCCATAAGCTATAGTGTTATAAGTGTTTCAAAATATAATATTATACTTACCCAATTAAAAATATATATAGAAAAATAATTAATAGCGTACCGTTTATTATGTAAAATATCTGCAAGTGCAATTAATTGTAGGCACAACATAAATTTCAGTTTAAAACATAATATACCTTTAAAATAGTTATATTGCCCATTTAATGTTTCTAATCTAAATTTGTTAGTCTAACTTTTTCAAAGTTAAAACATATAATCAAATAAAATTCTCAAAAAATAAAAACGCCAAGTAAAACAAGACGTACAATTTTAGCACAGTTTGTATTGATGAGTAAACAAATTTACAAAATACAGTTAAAAACACGTAACGTTTGTAATATTTATTTAACTATTTAAAAAATTATATTTTAGTTTGAGATGTCTAATATTTTTACGTCGGAAATACCTTTGTACCCTTTATCCTAAAAACTAAAGTTATATAATTAAATCAAATGTAATGGAATTAATATATCATTTCCATCTCAACTCACTTATTTTGAAAGAAAATAATCAATTTCCGTCACCCTTTTATCTCATCACTCATACTAAATCAACAGTCAGCACACTCCCCTTTAAAATAAGATCTTATATTTTCATTACAAGCCTTTCAAATAAAATAATAATATACATATATATATTAATGTATTATAATTAAATAATAGAACTACTGAAAATCATATTTCATGTTAAATTGTATTATATCAAACAATATTACAATGACAAATTAGTGCATAAAAATAACTGTTGATTGATGAATAATTAGATATCTAATGGTCTAGGGAAATACAATTCCGGACAATTTTCAAAAATTTTTACAAAATAAAAATTAGTTTTGTTGCATAATTTATTATAATTAAAAATAAGAACAATATAATTCATATTTTAAGCATTTGTTAGTACTTTGCTATTTTACTTTTAATACATACGTTCAGTAAATATTGTATTTATAAAATATTTCCAAGATGTTACTAATTATTATTATTTTCTTTTGACTTATGATTTATAGGTTGTATAATGTAAAATGTACACACTGAAAGAGGATACACATAATTTATGACTCAATGAAGTATACATATAAATATTTGTATTAACAATAATTAATAGCTGGTTTTACATATTTTGAGATAAAACAGTGTTATTTTTTTATTCGTGAAACACATAATTCACCATCAACTATACAAATATAAAAATTAGACTTTCTTTTTACTTAAAACTAAATAATAGGTATGTGATTATTTTACTTTTAGAGCTTATCACTAAATGTGAGTTGACCATGTATCGTTGTAAATAATAATTCTATAGCATGGTCAGTTTTAATATAGGTAAGTATTTAATTAAAAATATATTATGGTAGAAAAGTACCTAAAGGAAAACTTATCAGACTTAAGTTATTTATATTTGAGTATATTTACATGCCAAACATATCCCTACATCAGCTGTGTTTACTGTTTGAAAATGTTTTGGAAGTTAGCGATAATTATTTTTAATTTGAATATCATATCTTTGGTTATTTTGCGTATTTACAAATTATCAACTGAAAAGTTCGAACTATTTGATGGTAGGAAAAATTAGAAGGTGACATTTGAGGATCTAGTTAAATTGATTTCCAAATAATATATAATACACACGAGTACACGATTACAACACTATAGGTAGGTAGTAAATACAATAAGGTATAATAATTTCAACAGTGAATAAACAATCACAATAGAATATGGTGCATGCGTTGTTATAATTATTATATTACACGTATATTTTTAATTGTATGTTTAAATATAAAAATAGCTAAATGAATAGCCGTAATGATACGCAAAGTGGGTATTCTTGGAATGTTGAAATCAAGTTCATTGTGTGTAGGTAAAAATGCATTCAAAGAAATGTCGTGGACAAAGAAAGTTCAACAATACAATTGACATTTTGATGAGATATAATCGATTTTAATTCTCGATGGAAACGTAATTAACAAATATTTATCAAAGCATTTCATAGGGATAACGTTTATAATATTTTAATTAAAATATAACATACATTTATTTGCCGATTATTATGGTAAATATAATAGTTTTATATTGTTTAAAAACAGGCAACATAATATTTTATAAGCATCGATGTGTTGAACACAAGTAATTAAATTAGAATCATAGAATATCTAATATCTAAACGTAAAATTTAATAACAATTAGAAAAGGGCTGGTAGTATTTTAAATTTTAATACCGGTATCCGGTATTACCGGTTATACGGTATTTATGATAATTACTGAAAATAACATACCCCGGTACCCCTGTTATTTAAAAAATACCGGTAATTATCAGTATACCGAAAATACCGCAAACCCTAGATTAGGCTATCGTTTCCAGACTTCCAGTCAATTTTATCTAAGTCATAAATATTATAAGAATGGATAGGACATCGAGCTTATCAACTGAGGATAAAGTGATACCGTTTTTGAGGATATAAGGGTTCCTTTATAATTGATAATTATTGTAACCTTACCTCTTATAGTCTATCTCTCTCCTAGATATTGAACTTTCTCTCTTCCCCAAAGAAGACCGCAACCTCTTGCGAAGCCAGTATAGACGTATAAAAATAATAAATTATAAATGCTGGTAAATGCCATATAGTATTTTTGGTAATTACCGAGGTACCTAAGTTTTTTTTTTCGGTAATTAACGGGGTACGGTATTTTTGGTAATAACGGTAATTACCGAATGACGGTACACCGGTATTCTGAAATACCGAAAATACCGCCAGCCCTGAATTAGAATATTGTATTATTGTATTGGCTTTGAATCGCTTGTTCTAAACATTAGGCTAACAGTTACTGGAGTACTAACTCATAACAACTGGAATTTAAGTGAAAATTTCATGTTAGGTACCGAATAGTGATAATTTGCATCAAATATTTATTTGGATACCGGTGATATCTGTTAACCGCTTAAAAAACGGGTTTCTAAACAATATTATATTTTTTCTTTTTTTTTATAGTAGCTATACATTTTTTATTCCTTCATCCATTCAGACTTTCACAATTTTTGTCAATTTTTATATCAACATAGCTATTTTTATAGAACCCAATTAATGATTTACCACAACAATATACGATCGGTGACAAATGGTGTTACGTCTATATTAAGAGGACGCTACATAGGCATTTGTTGTTTTCGTTTTACAAGTTCCTAACATAGCAAATTTACGCTCAGAAGATCACGTTTAACATCGTTAGTTTAGAGTGAATCGACCTATTGTGAAAATTGATGGTAAGAACATTACATGAGTATTGTTTTTGTATGTGGGTTTTCTACGGTATTTTAAATTTTTAGAAAGTTTTGCACGTATAATAAAGCGTAAATTAAAAAAATCTCATAACTCACTTATAAACAGAAATAAACAGAAGTAAGTTCACAAAAAAAATGTTCTAATAGTTAGGAAATGCTTTATCACCCACTCTATTTAACTTAGCACTAGAGAAATTAATGAGAGAAGTATGTGATGGTCGAAAAGTGGAATTATGTGGGGAGCGAGTAGTATTAGCTTACTCAGATGATATTGTAGTAATGGGGGGAGACGAGAGATGAAGGCATAAATACTATTTCTAAACTATTAAAAACAAGTAAAACTATAGGTCCGTGTGTAAATGAAGAAAAAACGAAACATATAATGGTAACAAGAAAAGGCTCAGCCATAGACTTTTTAATAGTAGATGATTATAGATTCAAGAAAGTTGAGGTATTTAAATACCTAGACGTTAACATAAATAACAACAACAATATGCATTATGAAATGAACGATCGAATAGCATGCGGTAATCGATGCTACTATAGTATGATTAAACTACTTAAATCAAAACTACTATCACGCGACTCAAATTATTATTATTGGGTTCCAAGACTAAATGGGTGGATGTCGTGGCTCAAGACATCAAAAATATAAAAGAGGACTCGATCTTTGACGACGCATATGACAGAGAGAAGTCCAGATGCTTTATGATGACAGCGATGGCCCTTAACTGGCCAACAAGCTGAGGAAAAAGAAAAAGAAGTAGAAGAATAAAAGTTAGGAAATCAAGAGAGTAAAAAAATATTGAGTGATGAGTAGTAGGTATACCTACCCATCATATTCTTATGGTAAAAAATTAATTGGTGAATCAAATTTACCGTTTAAAAGTTCCAGAATTTATTTTTTGGTAAATGTTAAAAAAATAGAGTGGAAATATCTATCCTTAGGTTATGTCTATTTTTTAGCCCAATATTTATAAATAGTTGTCTAATTAATGTTGTCAAAATGTTATTTTCAACTAGGGACTGGAACCTTTTGAATTTATCGGTATCCGTTTCGGTATTGGCTCTCCATAAATAAAATAACTGTTCCGGTTCGGTTCTAGTTTTTTGATAAAAAAAAAAAATAAAGGTACCGGTTCCAGATAATTTAGGTACCGAAAAGTATAATTATTTTAAATACCTATCCGGAATGCGGATTTAATTAATAGTATTAGAAATATTAGAAAACTCATACTATTATCAATGATCATACATAGCTTATACAGAAAACAGTAATACAATTAAATTATAATAAATAAAATGATTTTATATTTAACATAATATCTATAACCTAAAATAACCTATTTAATTTTAAAATTCCTGTTCCGTTCCAGTACTTTATTTATTAAAATAAAGGTTTCGGTTCTTAATATTTTAAAAGTTCCGGTCCCAGAACCCGTTCTTTTAGGTTCAGTTCCAGTCCCTGTTTTCATTCCGGTCTTGAAGCCTATATTGAATACCAATTTTGAATACCGGTTAAAACCGTTAAAAGTTGAAACCGATATCGAAACTGAAAGAGGAATCGAATAAAACTAATACCAATAATCAAAACCGAAATCAAAATCAGAAAAAAATAAACACCAATATCCGAAACCAAAATCAAAATCGGAAATAATCAAAACAGATTTCCAAAACCATAATCAAAATTGGAAAAAAATAAAAAAATGTTTTGCTCTGTTTGCAACATTATTATAATATGACGTATTTTAGTTATATAAATTTATGTATAACCGTGCACGGTTATCGATGTATTCATATATTTTATAATTTTAATTATTTATTGTTTTTTTATTTGGCTAAACATAGGTTTTTTCACAGAGTTTGTAAATGTTTTCAAGATATATATTATAAATAAATAAATATTTTATTTTAGATTTGTTTCATTTTCTTGCTTTGAATTTTTAATTAGTAAGATAAATCCTAATTGAATTATTTTCTTTAATATTATGCTCATAGTGTTTGGATAACTTTTCAAACCTTGTTTAATTAGTATTGTATTTTAGTTTTTGTCCATAATGAATGTCCAACAAAAATTCAATATATAAATTAGACCTAAGTTCACTTATTATGCCAAAATAACCTAAATTCAATATGGACATTGGACGTACATTATTTGTGTCACATTTATTATACCTACCTAATGCAATTTGGGTGAAACTGAATAACATACTGATAGTATTGTATCCTGTAGGTCGTATATGATTTCGAAATTAGATAGATATGTAATGTGCATTATTATATTATATGAGTTTTACAATCATGACCACGGTTGATATAGGTACACAATATGACGTGATGTGTGTACATATTGTAAGATAAAACGGTATCAGTTTATCCAGGCTTATGAATTAATATTTAACTTTAACTTTTCCACTTCGTCGAGTACAGTGAATGTCGGTGATATACTATTGTTTTTATTATTACATCAATAAAAACATATTATTATTATCATACCGTAGACACAGAGGGTGTAATTATACATATTTTTGTTAGTGGCATAAGCCACCTATATAATATTATTATTGTGTGTTATTGGTGTTAGGTAAGTACGCACACTGCAAAGAGTATATTACCCTCTATTAGCTACTCGGGACAATCAAGAACAGTGTGCTGCTGTGTTGTATTTTCGTTATTTTTTTCACTCTAAAGTGATTATGTTATTATGTGTCTGTATATATACTTACCAGCTATATATCTTCATATATATTGGTATCATATTTATTATTTATTATTTGTCATTATTATTATTTTTTTTTTTAAGTTTACTCGTTCGCTTCTCTTCCGTCGACCAATGAGTTCAGTAAAAATTAAATTATTATTTTTTTTTGAAATCATAATAAAGGTACGGATAAAGAAAATAATAACGCCATAATATAATAAAACACCGGAGTTTTATTTTTATTTTTTCATAGTAAACGAATCGAACGAATTGAAAAATACCGCACGTTTTATTCACGAAAATGCGTGTTGGTTTAAATTAGACAAATTTAATCATAAATAAGAGTATTAACAATGTTAACAGCAATTTCATCCAGTTGATATATGCGTACACACAGTTTTGTTATTTTGAACAGTTTAAATTTTTAGCCCATATTTATTTGTAAATAAATTAGAGCTCCTATTATCCGAACGCCAATCAAACGGATCAAACGGAACAATTAACCGGACGAAAAAAAGGTCCTAAACTAAAAATTATTTAATTATATTATGTTATACTATTATAGCTGGTAATGTGAGAACATAATATTGAAGTACCCACTTACAACTCTTTTTTATTTATTGATAATATTTACTTCAAAATAATCAAAATATTATAGATTAAGTCTTTTATATTTTGGGGGTGCACGTTTTTAACAAGGGGGTCCAAAAGTCCCCTACGCACCTCCCAATGGTCGGTTGTTGTCTAATCGTCACACAGTTTAGTCTGTCAATTGTTATATTATTATAACGAGTGAATTGTCGTGTTACAATGTCCCTAAATAACTTTTAAAATGTAATATGTCAATCATCCGGATATTTGCTTATCCGGACCACCCTTGACATTAATCAGTCCGGATAATCGGAGTTCTACTGTAATTAAATAATCATCACGAGATAAAAGAGATTTGATTCAATATTTTTATAAAATTGACTGAGCGGTAGAAAATAACTGCATATTTATAAATGTTCAATTATTATACCTAGGTAGTCTATAGTTTCCTAACATAGTATACAATTTTTAAAAATAGTGTTCATCATCACCGTAAGGGTTGTAAAGTCCTATAGGTATATTAATATAATATTGGTGCTTTTATAACTATATATTATAAGTATTTCGTATATAGGTAACTGTTATTTGGTAACATTTCGTTTGTATATTATTAATTTACTTCAAACAAATGTACGTTTTCGCATAATTCTTTAACATAATGTAATAAATAACAAATCAGCTCTATCTCTAAAGCCAAAAAAAACATCTTAGTACTACACTTATTATAGGGGTAATGTGGTGAAATCACCAAGAAAAATCGGAAGAAAGACAATTGAAATAAATTCAAACCTATAAGTCTCAAGATTAAAATACTTTATCAAACATTTAATATCAAAAAATGAATCACAAAATATTCCATTTAAAAGTAACAAATCATACTAAGCCTCTCATTAGAAACATGATGTTTTCTTTGACATTATCATAATTCATAAGATATCTAGTATCAAATAACAAGACATTTGTCCAGAGAACTATATTATTAGATTTTATTAATAAAAAATTAACATAAATTCTTATGTTCTATCACTAACTATTGGTCTCTTTTTCACGAAAGTAATTTTATTTTAAGTACTAAGTTTTTACTCATTTATGTTATACGTATTGTTTAAACTTAACGAATCGTAATGTTTTTAAATAAATAAAAATATTAAAATACGCGTGTATGCATTTATGCAATAGTCACAGTTTTCCGAGTGTATTATTAAATGTCCCCATACTATGGTGGTACAAAATTGTATACTCGAATGGAAAAAAAAATATAATTAAAATACCAACGAAACGGACCTAACGTCGCTGTTTAAATGTAATTTTAATCGCATAAACAACCATTAAAAACATTTTTAGTAAAAAACTGTAATTTAATTGCATTGAATGTTCCATATAAAATTTCAATATGCCGGTAACTTGAATAATTTTGATTATGTACTATTTATTATGCCAAGGAAGACAAAAATTGTTGGTTTGTAATTTTTTGTGGCGGACAATGGCGAACTCGTAGCCGAATACTATAATATGCTCATGTGGTATTTCACAAGTTAAATGCATAATATTTCTATATGACTATTATATAATGTCTCACGACTTTTCAAACCGTACGAGTATAAAAAATATAATGATTTTAAAAGTTTATGTTAGGTACCTACCTATTCAAAAGCTGTTTATTTGTTTCGTACATTTATTTTATAATAAACTTAACAGTACCTACTCGCAACGTAATATAATGCAAAATGCCACGACAAACCTCTAAGAATATTATCGCTTTTTTACTGGAAACTGGAAACAGTAAACATTATTACTAATTTTTTTTTTTTTAATACTAAAAATAAATAGCATGCTAAAAATACAAAACGTGAAATACTTACAATTTTAATCGAATAACGAGGAGAAAAAACCATACCAAACCCTGCGCTATAAAAACATTTTAGAGACGCGCAATAAAAATTCCAAATGTTTAACCATTTCCATCGACGTTGAAACGTATTTTAAACGGTACGAATTATATATAGAAAGGTAAGTGCCTACGTACAATTTAATAATTATTAACCACGGTCCACTTTTGATTGGTGTTTATGTTAAACGATAAAATATTTTTATATCTAATAGAAATCTATAAATATAGTTTATAATATTATTTAGTACTTACCTGCAGATTTTTATGTAAGTACCGGTGTACCACTCAGCCCCGTTCGTTTGTAAAATGATATTATGTTCATAAACAATAAATAGAGCCATCTAACTATACACATAAAATATACAAATCCACTCACCCGTGTTTTAGAATATCACGCTGAAGTACCTATATATAAAAAAAAAATTTTAAACCTGGTTTTCGGTAACATATAATAATATGAAAGTAATTGTAGTGGGTAGGTTCTCAGGTACCTCAAGTTAGGTTAATAACGAAATGCTTATTAAACATAGTAAACTTGTTCGTCAGTGAGATGTCTTGGGGGTTCATTTTTCTATAAAAAACACCTACTTGTTTTTTTTTTTATGTATTTCGGTATAATAATATTATATACATAGGTATCGGGTGTAAATAAAGATTTATAACAGATTTAGTTAATACGTTTTAAAATTTAAAATGTCATACATATGATAACACGAATAATTATTACGATGAACTTCCATTTTCGACAGTTATTATAGACAGGTAGGAACTTTGAGATATTAAATATTCTACATCTGATCAGGAAACGAAAAATAAAACACTAATACAACAATATTATATTAATTATATAACATTGATGAAAATACAATTACATATTTTTGTAAGCAATATTACGTTCAATAAACAATATAGACAGTGAACGAATCACAAAATTTTATTTATATACACTACATAGTACATACTCGTATATGCATTATAGTGTATAGATATTTTATGACGTTTTAATTTTATTTGTCATTACGACTGTCGAAAACGATATGATGTCGCGACCATCACTTATCGAACACAATGTTGTGTACAAACAGTTTGGTTGAAGTTATCGAATCGTTTCGAGCACCAACCACAATGCAGTAAATGCACCATACCAGAATAATAATAATAAATTATATCAATTAAAACGAATGTGATTTTCCACATAAATCGCATTTATGGTCATGGCGTAATGTGCATCGATATCGATTTTATGCACAACTCACGAAAACCATTACACTGCATGTATAATCAATATGTATATCAAAATAGTTTTGAATTAATTATATACCGAGCGCTTATAGTGGTACGTAAAATATTATATTTTATTGGGTTACTTTTTTTTTTAAATGCTTATTATATTATGTTATATGTAATTAATTAATATCCAACGCAGACATTTTGACTTTTTGTATCGTGATTTTACAAGGAAGTAAAATTAGCAATTTATTAGCCATTCTTGAAAAATATGTAATTCTAAAAAACATTGAACCACCAATTGTTTTTTTTAATTTTGTTTTATGCATGTTTGGATATAGTAACGAAATTAGCGTGTGTGCAGCCTTAGTAAACTATATTTTTGCATTTAAATAATAATATTAATACTTTACTGCACCCGAAACATGTTTTATAAAATTTCACACACGATCACACAGGTATTTTTACACACTTTTCTTAAGTTCGCTTTCACGTCTGTCTGTAATCAAATCTTGTGCGCTCGATTTGAGGCACTTTTTGATGATGAAAAATTCTGAATATTGATATAGACTTTAGTCTTGGATGACAATACAATAATCCGTTGTCATTTTGGGACCCGGACCTCCAGGTTGGCGATGACGGGTGTGCAAAGTCATCTCCGAGGAAATACAGGTACGAAGGGTTTCTCTGGGTCAAGGCGGTTAACCTAACAATAAATTACTCGCCGTTCTTCAGTAAATTAGCCATACAGCATATAACAGAATAATGTTGTTAAAATAAAAAAAATTTACTTTTAACTAAAAAGTAGAAAATAAAAAATTTTTTTTTAAAAACACATTTTTCTAAAAAAACAAAAAAATAATGAAAAATTTTAAAGTGTGTGGTGCATCATACAAAACATTTAAAGCCAAGCTAAGTCTCACATACACTTCTTTGTTCAATCCTGTTTATAAGATAGTGACTGGAGTATATGTCAAGTGTAAGAGCGCCACACACTTTTAAATTTTTCATTATTTATTGTTTTTTTAGAAAAATGTGTTTTTAAATTTTTTTTTTTTTGTAAACAAAAGTCTTTGTTCTACGTAACGTTTAAATTTTTATTGTAAATACAAAATATATAAGTATAATATTTTAAAAGTGGTTTGTTTTAAAAAAAAAATGGTTGAAGGAAGTAGGAAAATCATGACATATGCAAAAATATTCTGAACTAAGACGACCAATCGTTTAATTTATTATTAGTAATATGGTAGGTACGTTGAATTATTTTTTTCCGAAAACATTTCATTGATTATATTTAAATATTATAATAATATTAGGTATGTATATTGTAAAATGAACACTAATTATCACTGAGTGCAAAACAGAAATATTTAAAGTTGGGGTGGTATTGCATTTTATAATTTGTGTTATTGCAGCCACACTATGAAATTCAATACTGTCATAATTTGGCTGTCTTAAAATGAATTTCTGTATGCAATACAGCCAAATCTCAAAATACGACAGTCTTGCATTTACTTAAAACATTGTAAATGAAAACAATTCTAACTTTTTGGGTTTAAGAAAGTATTCAACGATATTTGAAAAATTCTTAGTATAAAGTATATTTTCAAGTTATTGAGTTTTTAGTTTCAAACGCATAGGTAAAAAACTCTTTAAAATATTTTAGATTCAAACTTCAAATAGCTTTTTCTCAAAACTACCTATACATTTTGACTTGTGAAAAGTCTTGTTCTATAGGTGCGAAATATCTTTACATACAAAGTAATAAATAATAATATTCGTAAAAGTTGCAAGTTCATTCTCAACTAACTTTTTTGAATTTAAATAAAAAATTTAAATTGTAATTTTTTGTTTAATCACAATAAATTTAACCAAATTTTAACTTAAAATGTACCTATATAAAAAAAAAATGTGATTAAAGAATTTTAGTTTTTTGGTTTCAGAGTAATATTCTTATGACAAACTTAGTATTAAATTCTTAAACTTTTTAACCAAGCGAAAATTATTTTATTGATGATAAATTATAGAAAATATCAAAAAAATAAAAATACATATCTATTAATTTCTCAAAATTTCAATGTAAACATTTGGTGAAAATATCGGTGATTTGTTTTTGAATTATAACAAAACAAGTTTTATTTGGTTTTCTCAATCATTAGGTAAGAAAAGAAATTACTAGGAGTTTTTTACCTTTGATCCACAACAATATTCACTTTCTTAACAGAACATATTATATCGAAGTTGAAAATCTAAGCAATGTTCACTGCTCCAAAAGGTGACGACAGATACAAATTCAAAAATAAAAAAGTCATAATTTTAAAATCAATGTACTCGTTCAGAATCTAACAATGTATACCAAATCAACCTTAAAATAAATAAACAAAAATGTTAAAAGCTACACTATAAATTATAAATTATTCATAAATGTATCCTTAAGTTATGTAGTGTATTAAATGGGACAACAACAACACATTAACATGTTTTATGTTTTAAACATTTGAATTCAAAGTTGATACTAAAAAAATTATGTAATTGTAACAAAATCAATAAAAAAAAAAATTATTCAAATAAATTTTGACAATGATATCCCTAATGATTGATGACAATATATGGGCCCCCACTCAAAGTTGTTCAGTGGGGCTCATTATCTTATAGAATTAATAAACACATAAAATAAACAAATATGGCATTGGTATATTGATACATTATAATTTATATTATTCTAAACATGGTTTAGACGTTTAGTCTCACGATACAAATCTATACCTTTTTCACAGTAAACTGTTAACGTAAAAATTATAACATTAAAATAATATATTATTCTTAGACAACCGTGATTATATATTTAGTTAACTTTAACAAACTACCGTCATTTATGTATAATGCAGCGGTGATAAATGTTTGTTAGGTAAAATCTTAACTGAGAATTATTATTCTATAATTTGAGAAAGTTTATTCCCAACTCAACATCGACTTTAATTTAATGTCTACGTATATTCTACGAAGGTGCCCGAATTCGATTTTATGTATAATGGTTGATAGTAAATGAAAGTAAGTCTTGTTTTTTACTACCTACCTACCGAATAATATTATTATGAATATCATAAAGAAAGAAAAAAAGGAGTGAACACATTGTTAAAAAAAAAAGAATTAATTGCATTGTATCAAACACAATAATGCACTATATTGTAACAGGTAATGTTACTCCTAAAACCACTTACAATAACAAGTTGTCTGTACAATAATTTAAAAAAGAATACGATTCTGATCCTTGAATGAATTTGTGTATGATATAAATTACATTTTGCATAATGATCTACCAACCAAACCCATGGTTGAATTAAGATCACGGTAGCACAATATTATAATATATTCATAGAAAGCTCACCAAACTCGGAAATCCGCTTATTGCCTTAATTACACTATTCATCTTCTAAACAACTCCTTTCTACATAAAATGGTCTAAATAGTGTAGTATCAAATATTAAAATTATTATAATATGCCAATCAGATAATAATTTATAAATATAAAATCGTCGATGGTCGATGTATAATATAATATTATATTGTGCGTGCTTAAACATTAGATAGGCAATAATAAATTATCTAAGAACTACTATACTTATATTTTAATTGTAGCAACTAATATTTTACTAATTTCACACATACACTTTCCTTAATTTTTTTTGCTAACATATTTAAAATGTATGAATAGTGCTGGTATTTCGACGCACTTAGCATTTTTTTTTTTATTTTTAAGGGTTACTTGTTTTTAACATGTGGAGCATTTATTTTAAATTTTTTTTATTGCTTAACGCATTTTAGGGTTATTAGAGCATCAAACACTATAAAATAAAGTGTTTTTTTTTTAATTTTGTTTTGAAATTCTTACTTAAAAAAGCAACTTTGTAACGGTTCTTCAGGGTTTTTACCTTATCAAATGTTATTATTTTTAAATCACGAGAAGCGATGACAAATTAAATAAGAATAATTATTTTATCATATTAAAAGTTTACGGAGAATACTTGATATTATTGTGCAGTCCTGCACATTTTTTTTTTTTAATTTAATAAAAAATATTTCTTGGTTCAAATCTTGTTTGAAATAAAAAAAATTAAGAGAATTGTATAGGTGTGTTATTTTGAATGTCTAAGGTATTTTTTGGGAGGTTTTTAGTTCATTACATTTCCAGCCCTATGGTTATGAATATTTTTAAAGTTATTATACCTAATTAATTAATTAGTTAATTTAAATTATTGAAAAAAAAACATTAATTAGGTACCTATTAAAATATTTATTTAAAGAGGATACCTGTCTTTTAATTTGTAGGGTTTTGTTATATTATAAGTCTCTCCGAGCCTTTTATTAATATGTTTAAACAAAATGCAATTGATACATCGTTTAAAAATTACTCCAGCGTTTTACAATTAATTTAAATCAATGGACATTTATTTAAGTGAAGGACTTAAAGTAAACTTGGATGTTTTTTCTCTGACAAACTGAGTAGTGTACTACCTGCCGAACCGTGGTAGTGGTTGGAATCGGTACCTAGTAGTATAGTAGGCACTAGGCACTAGATAGCCGAGGTACTATATAGTATATACATATAGTACTGGTAGTTGCAGTATAGTAGCGTATATAGTGGTTGTTTAATCGACGGTGGCGATGAATAATTTATTTTCTCGTTTTGTGCACTACCGAAAGGGAGGTAGGGATATAGGACCAGGTGCACAACGTGCATAATATATAGTATGTTCTCACCGTGTTTACTCACGTTTTGTATCGTTCATCGAATAAATGGAATATCATCCAACCCCGCCGGTTTGACTTTCGCCCGGAAGACATAGATATACTACATTATTGTGTGGTAAAGCGAGTAGCGACAGATGCCCACACACACACACACACAAACACACACACACACACACACACATACACACTCACACATTATATGTAGGAATACACGGGATATACATTGGGAAAAACGTACTGCTAATACACGTAGACGGCATAATATACAGAGTGGAAGACTGCAGTATTTTTTTTAGCACGTTACATATTTTATGTGAAAAAACGGTCCAGGATGTATATTGGCTTACTTCAAATACTAAACAATATCATTGAATTACTGGTGTAACGTTTTTTTTTTTAAATTGCATAAATATTTAATGGTGGAGATCAAACCTGATTAAATAATAGCTGTCGCCAGTGATGTCAAATAGTATAATGATAGGGATTGTGCTCACTGCTCGATATAAACGAGTAAAGCTGAAAGGCATATTTACAATATATAGTATATATATATATATATATATAAATATAAATATATTATTATTATACTATTACGTCTTAGTCGAATCTCGGGAGATCCGTTATGATTAGCGTACCGTATAAAAACGATGTTTACTCGAGTTTCTGATTTCATATTATAAATATTTGTTTTACGGTCACGTGATACGCGTGTGCGATATAACATCCATTTACTATTCCCGGAACATAATATGAGTTCTCGTTGCTCCACGAAACGGATACACTTCCCATACAGCTAGAGTGTATGTATGCACATGTGCGCGCGTGGTATATTTACCTTTTGCATCATAATATACCACTATACCATATTTTCGCCAAACCCAGAAAATATTATGGTTTAAAAGCGATCCCACGCGATTGACATGGTACATTTAACTCATACCTAAAATTTCATATGATTTGCGCTGTGCAAATATAGGCACGAAAATCATAATATTATGGTCGTGTAACTACTGCACATTTTCAGATAATATTATATTGTTCACACTTTTTGTATTCTCTCGCACATTATCGTCACATTATGGCCGTATCACACATATGAAATCTGATTGTATTGATTGGCCATGAGCTATAGTTACATGATATAATATTAAGTCATCATATTTCCAAGTAGAACGCGTCTTATATTATAGTGTATTGAAAAATTATTTTTCTTTAGATCGCAGTGTGCTATATTTTTAAATCCGTCAGGCAGGGGCGGATCTTGGAATGAAAAAAAAAATGGGACTGACGCAAAGTGTGTTCTTATAATATAAGGCGTATAAATATAAATCAGACACTCGTAGATTTAAGAAGTGATAAATAGGGCCCGGATTTTTGTTTGAAAAAACAAATATGCTAACAAAGTACAAAATATATCTAAGTTATCGAGTTTTAATGGTAATAATCGTTTTGTCTTCGTTTGCAAGAGAGTAATATATTTATGACTCATGGATTATTATTGTTTTGCAAACTTATGAGTTTCTTAACTTTCAATACATTCCATCACTTTTGTTTAAAATCAATAACAACAATCACTGTGTGGTTGAAAAATGATTATTATTCGTGCATATTTTGAAGGAAAAAATAAAGTTCAGCTACAGAAATAAGTACTTACTCATAAATATAATAAAAAAAAAATCTACACGGATATGCGCATTGAGTTTATTTTACTGTTGATTTTCGTTTAATAAAATAAATAAAACAGCATTTCGACATTATTTAACAATTCATACAGCTAAATAAATACCAGATGAACCGACTTAATGAAAAAAAATCTCGTAACTCATTCCTACGAGAAACTATGCCATTTATCTAAAACGGAGCAATTGGAATACAGAAACATATTAAATGGTGACGGAATTGACTACTGATTACGTAATATCTGATGAACCCCATTATTCAATTTCTTGAAAAAATACAATTAACTGTTTTTTATCGTCTTCCAATGAGTTACGGATACACGAATACACCTGCAATTTCGATACAATTTGAGTGCGATTTTACATTGCTATGCAGATTTATTTCTTACTTTTGCATCCGACTTATTTTCGTACTCGAATATAAAATATATCAGTTGTTTATCAGTCCATTATTAATGGATGTAAATTCATAAACTAGCATTTTAATGCTAAAATTCTCGTGCATTCACGACGCGATTTAAAAATGATGAGTTATACAATATTAATGTTTGTTACCTCCAAGACTAATTTTGTAGATATCAACAAAATCGTATTTCATTTTTATTAAACATAGCACAAACGATTATATTGTATTCGGTTAATTTCTGCTTTATTCTGTAGCATATAGTATATTTACACGAATGCCGAGTCGTTACAAGATCATATTGAATTTAAATGGTTCCCTTTAAGCTGATAAGTCATTATAAGTACATCTATTGAACAAATTCACACCTTAGTTTATTTAATGTTATAATTAGAAACAATAATCTTTGTATATAAATTTAATTAACAGAATGGGAAAAACATGAATGTTTCTTAAGGTTTTCTATGAACCTATTACTCTGATGATCTATAGGTGGGAACATAAATAGTAAATAATATATAAAAATAGGCCTGGTCGGTCTTTTATAGGGTACTTTCTTTACCAGACAAAAATAAATAAAACTTGAAATCCAGATTTAGGAGGGTCAGTCGAATTCGACTCGGATCTACAAGTGTTGTTTGTCGAAATCTCGAGGGACACAGTCAATGGCTACCAGTGGAATAGGTAGTTGATAAATCGATCAAGTCGTTCCATAGAAACTTTCTCTGTTGGTATGTCTTAGTCGGGGCCTATAGCCCTCTATGAAAATAAATCAAGTTGTGAGGCTGTGTGATTATTATGAATTTTGAAGTTTAAAGTACATAATAGAAAGCAATAAATTATGTACATCTAGATCTAGCTAGATGGATAACATCATTATATATTTGTAATGATAAGGCAGTGCAACAATAATATTGTATTATGATCTTTGATTAAACGCTCACCATAAACATATTATTGTGTTCAAAGTTTAAAATTTGAATACCATTATACGTCAAAAACACTCACTAAATAAATTAAAACTATACATAATCAAATGAAATATGAAGTTTCAAAGTCTCGAATACTTTTAAAGTTTTTGTTTACCACGCTCGAACTCTTCTGATAATTCAACGATACTTTCCATCTAAGTTCATATACTGAATAAAAATTCATTAAAGGTTTATTGTTTCTCGATTTCTATGAATTTACTGCAAATATAGTTTGTTACTCACATCCAAGAAACGAAGTTATTCATTTTAATTAAATTGTATAAAATATATCTATAAGAAATTTGAAAAAAACAAAATCCCACATCATCGTTATCGTTTACACGCGACTTCATCAATCTTTTTAGGACGTCTATTAAAAACCGCACACGCCCCATCACACCAGCGTACAATATTATATTAAAATATGTATACCGTGTATAATTAATATTATAATAAATGGCAAAAAAAAACGGTTTAGGGTGCAAAAAAAATTGAAAAAAAGGAACTCTAATCCCCACGAGAACTCAGACGGCTATACAATATCATTATTATTATTATACTGCACACTTACATTAAACCAGAAAGATGAGGACGGAAAATTAATTGACATGGACGTTAACAGTCAATATTTAAGTAATTATAGATATTATGCGCTTTAATGAGCGTGTGGGTGGTAATAATCGTATTCACCCTCTTGCAGACACGCACGAGCTCGCGTATATAACACTAATCGGTTCGGACGTTTACACACGCGACTACCTATATTATTTAACTTATATATAAATTATACGTATGTGTGCGTCTGTGTGTTTGCGTTATGCGCTCTCGTTCGGGGAAAAACTAATCCGGCCTGGCGCACCACGTCAATAGCTATTTGGGGGTTGGTGTTCATACGAAAAAAAAAAAATATATTTTAAGTAAAAAAAAATGCTTGGTTATAATATACGGGGTGTGCGAATCAGTATATATATATGCGTATTTTTCGCCATATGGCTTGCTGTGCGGAGCCGGTGGTGGCGATGGCTTAAGGTCGCCGTTCGCAGTACGATATATGTGTACAAGTGCGAATACACACACACACACACACATACACACACACACACACACACACACACACACACACACACACACACAAAGTGTATGTACAATGTTTTGCGGCGGAGGGCCGTGGAATTAGCATACATTAATTAATACGGTACGAAAGCGCGTGAGAACTGACCCCTTTTTCAATCAGTAAAATCGCTTGCGGCTCGTCCGGTCGAGAATTACGCTCACACACACACACTCATACATACGTACACGCATACATATATACATACTTACGTATATATATACATATATACATACATACATACATACATACATACATACATAAATATATACGTACATATATATGTATATATAAGTATACGTGATAATATAAACGAGGCTACGGTCGTCGCAGTGACGGTCGTCGTTTGTCCGCCGCCGCCGCCGTGGCAATCCTTTTTGCATCTTAACCGAATCGTGCGTTCTGCACAAAGACAATTTACATAATTTAAACCACGGCCGCCGGTGCACGTCCTATATATGTACATATATTTGATATGTACTACCACTAGCTCTATGCACATTGTATATATTTATATATTCGTTCGCCGTCCACCCTCACACACCCCTCGGTCACTATGATATTATCACGTCTTTGCCATCTTCGGCCGCTGGTTGACCATCTATATATTATACACAGGGCGTGGTTTTGGTTTTTTTTTTACGACTGCCAAGACGCAACCCCTGATCCTGCGTGATTTTAAGTGCATTTGTATAATATTATGCGGGTGTAGGTACCTGTGTCGCGTGCGTGTGTGTTAACCACAACGTAATTTGTGTGTCAAGATCGTCGATACGACGAAATGTAGGTACCCACATAAAATAATAAAACAGTTATCATAATAATAATATGAAGTGGATCAAAATCATGGATATAAAAATTGATAACACTTAAGTGAAAGTTGATGACAGACAGACACACGTATCACGCTACTCGATATATTCCAAGTCAAAGAAAATGTATAAATCATAAACATTTATTAATAACTGCTAATAAGTAACCATTTACCATTAATTGTATATAGTACACAATATAGTGGGAATTATGTAATTTTTACATTTTATTCGTTTCCATGGTGATATACAAAGAGTTAATAAAATCGATTAGAAAATAAAAATATCCATACCCATTACCCAGTACAAAAATATATTAATATTAAAAAAAAAAACAGATAAATACTTAATATTAGTAGACCATTTTTTATTTAGTAACTCTAATGATGGCACAATTTGGTCATGGCGTTGTATCAACTGGTATAAATTTAACATTACAAAGGATATTGAATTTATCTAGAAATTATGTACTTACAAGATTAGATAAATCTTAACCGTGTACCTATTACAGTGAATCCATACAAACTTTTAATGTTCATCGCTGTGAGTCTGTAAGTGTGCGTTTCTATAATATTATACTATAGTTACATCAATATCGCTAACTTTTTAGTTTTCAGGTTATTAATATATAGTTCTCGTGTATTATATTTGAAATGTGTCCAATCAAACCATATTATAATAAAAATAATATAAGCACAATAATAATGTTTTCCGTTTTATGTAGAAAACAAGACCAGATTATTTAAAAATATGCAAAATAAACATGTAAACTCAATATTTTTGTGCTTACTGTCTGGGACTGGAACCTTTCCGAAAAGGACCAGACCCAAAATATACAAAGATATATTATTATTATTATTTATAAATAATATTTAAAGATAATAAACGGAATACATACATAGTGCAGACATCGTGTAATCTAAGTCTAAAATATTACAACATATAAAACTGATAATAAAAAAGAACTACCAACAAGAAAATAAATGTAAAAAATATGTTTATAAATCACTTCCCTAGTTTTGATTTTATAAATAATATAATCACTTGTGCAATTTAGCCTATTCCTGTCATTACTAGATAGTCGATCCGATACCTCACCATTATTTTGTTATAAACTATATCCATGTATTATTAATACATCATCATCTTTATTGATGTGAATAATATTTTTTGTGAAGACCATTATAAAAATTGTTAAAATCTGGATAAATATCGGTACCAACCAGCTATAATTTACGTTACGATAGTGATACATGTTTGAAAATTAACTTTTAAAAAACCAAAACGGAGTTTTTTTCAAAAAACCAGAACCTAGAATATTCGGTTTTCTAAGAACTGAATTGAAACTAATACTGAAAAATCATAAAATTACATTCCTGATTGCTATATTATATATTTTTTTTAATCTTTCATAATATTATAAATATACACAGTAAATACCATATTATACATTAATTATTGAAATAAACACAAGAAAAAGCAAAATGATAATCTGTAATGGACTATGGATTTTACGATACAGTTAAAATGTAACGAGAAAATGTAATAACCTAACACTATACTTTACTTACGCTTGGTATTTTTATTTTTTTTACTCATCTCTATTATATTGTAGATTCATTTTTTCATGATTTTGAACAAAACATCCAAGTAATTGAAAAATTGTAAATTATTATCACACTACTTTGACATATTATGACATAAAATATTTAGAATAAATTATTTTCATTGCTTACCTTACACGATGGAATTATATGTAAATATCATGATAACGTACAGAGAAATTAAAACCATGTTAAGTTATTGAAAATACAATAATTGATAGTAATATGGATTGTTTACTGCCAAAAAAAACGATGTAAAATATAATACAATATTAGTATAATCGAATATTACAGTATACGGTTACCATCGAGGTACAAGCGAAGTTCGTTTGCCCGATATAAGCATTAATAATAATAACAGAAGTACCTAGGTATACATCATAATGTTCATAATAATATACGAAATACTTTCTATGGCGTTTAAATGAAGAGTCATTTCGCGATTGCTATACTGGATCGTAACTTTCGGCCTCCCTTCTCGCACGCTTGGCCAAAAGACACGCTCCTCTCAAAGTTAATAACGGCCCCGTCGCGCACCAGTTTGTTAAGCATATATGAAATATTAGCAGGGTAACAGTAGTGGTAGTAGTGGTAGTAGTAATGGTAGTAATAATAATAATATATAAACTTGACGTTCAACTTACCGTGCCGTCCATGTCTCACATAATGAACTGAACCGCAACTCAAAGTCTCAACAACTATACATTATAGGCACTATATGTTATTAATATATATTGCATACATTCATGTCATCATTGTTATATTATACTAACAAAGTCACCGATACACAAAGAATAATAATAATTTGATCAAGGATTTTGTTTCTCTGAAAAATTGCGTACATTAAAAAATTACTTTCGCTATAAACGTGTATTTTTAGAATTAAAAGAGTAAAAAAAAAATCAATTTAGTTTATTATTATATTTCTAGATTTTGAGTGGAAAATTTTGACATAACAGTTTTTTCTATGCTTGTGCCTTTGTACACTGTATACGATAAGTAGTCAAAATAATGATTCAATTACCCATAAACTTCGGTATCTTTTTTGGCGGGAAAGTGAATCAATCAGTTGAGAGGTCAATATTTAAAATATCCAGTAGTTTTAAAAAGAAATGGGGAAAACAAAAACAAAATTAAGATGAAACGGGAATTTTGACTCAAAATTGCTTTTCGACAAAATCGATTTTAGATTTAGATGGAACTCTATGTACATGACCGAAGGTATATGCAATTTTAACTGAATGTTTATTTTAGAGTTTTATGTACACCATTCATAATATGTTAACACTTTTTGAGCTATTTATAGGCATAAGAATTTTTTTTTTTTTATTTATGTCAATAAAGAAGTAATAAAACTGGATATTAAATACAAGGTTAATAATAGGCAACTCATAAGTTTTTATTAGTGAAAATACAAAAAAAGTTTAGTGTAAATCCACTATAATTTTTATATTTAAAATTTTAAAATTGAATTTGAGATTCTTCATCATTTCTAATGCCTGTTACAAACACAAATGGTTCGTTTTACTACGGCCATGTTCTGTTATAGTGTTATACTGCAGCCTTCTTGTTCTTCTTTTGGCTTCTACTCAGGGACCGGAACCTTTTGAATTTATCGGTATCGGTTACAGTACTGGTTCTCCAAAAATAAAATAACTATTCCGGTTCGGTTTTGATAAAAAAAAAAAAAAATAAAATATAGGTATCGGTTAAAAATAATTTCGGTGTCAGTTCCAAATAATTTAGGTACCGAAAAGTATAATCATTTTAAATACTTATCCGGAATGCGGGATAATATAAGTATGAGAAATATTATAAAACTTATATGATCATACATAGCTTATACACAAAACAGTAATACCATTAAATTATAATAAATACAATTTTTGAACCTAAAAGAACCTACTTAATTTAAAAATGCCGGTTCTTTATTTATTAAAATAAAGGTTCCGCTTCTTAATATTTTAAAGATTCTGGTACCAGAACCGGTTCTTTTAGATATGGTTCCAGCCCCTGCTTCTACTACTCTACAAAAGTTTTTACTGTCAACAGAATTTCCCAATTTTCCACCATTTCTCCCAAGCCTGATATATATTTTTCCAGTTGCTTTTCTAGTTGCTCATTCCTAATCTTTCTAAGTTCTTCTCAAACACATTCAATCACCGTTTTCTTTCCTGATGATTTCTAGGTCATTACCCTTTTGAGATAACAACTTTGTATTACAGTCGTTGCCACACATTACGTTCCTGAAACCATTGTATTCTTTGACATTTTATTAATTGTTTCACTGATACTACCTCTAATTTATTCATCAGATCCTTATTATTGTACTTTCTCCTTCGCATTTCAGTATTATTATCCAATTTCATTCGAATAAAATGTCTAAATTCTTCACTCTTTGTCATAGTCACTATCCATGCATCACAAGTCTGGGTATTAAATGATTTTTGTAAATAATATTAAATATATATTTTTAATCAAAAAAATTTAGTGAGCTTCAAAAGAAACTATCACCGTTTTCATTACCCACACTCTAATCTCACGAGAATAATCGTTGTTGGTATTAAAACACACTCCAATATATGGAAATTCATTTACATTTGCATTAGTCCAGGCTTCTGTGTCACTTTTGTACCACTTCAGTGTTAAGTAGTCCCAATTGTTCGATCTGGTTGTGCATTTTTCCAACTAGTGACCAGTGACTTGTAGTTCCATATTTATCAGACTAAATTAATCCTAAAGTGGTATTCCATTATTTTTGGAGTCTGATTTTGAAGTAGATTTGTAATTGTTATAATAATAACTAATAATGAATAGCATGCCTACTGTATAGGCCACTCATATACGATATACCTACCGTCGATAAGTATATACTTTTCAGTACAAAAAATAAGTTTTTTCAAGTTTTAATCAGTAATAAAATAATTTAAAATGTATACAACATCCTATGTAATTGTAAAGCCAATATTTTCAACGTTGAGAAAATCAAACAAATAGTTCGTAGGGAAAATTATTCCGGTGCTTCACTTTTGCATTAATAAATTTGAAACGGGATATTTGGATTAAATTTTACCGACTTTTAAATGCCTCATAAATATTGATGTTAACCCGAATAATTACTTTGTGTTTTACGTTGAAAACTCTTGACTCTCCAGTATGAGGGTAACCTTTATTTGTCGGTATCCAAATTATCATTTACCTTGAATGGGATGCACTGGCGGTGCTGGCAATATCAAATCTACTGTATATTTATAATATAATATATGCGTGCCTTGCATTCTATGAAATATTCTTTTATAATATTGTTTATAGATTTTTATCTGTAACATCAGTTGAGAAAATTTTGCCAAATACAAATCTAATATTAATTAAACTGGAGCCAGAGAGTTATAGAAAATTAATTTTATCATCTGTGTTTTTGATTTTAGCTGCTAACCATAAATGATAAATACACACATTTTTATTTCAAGATCACGATAATCTAAATACAATTTATTTTGCATGTAATTGTATTATTTTATTTTAATATTTTTCATGGATCTTTTATAATTTTTTCTTCCTCTGTGACCTTTCGATCCTTTTTATACTAAAAAATATCATATTTTAATCATTTACTATTTTTGTTTTCCATTTTAACGAAGATTGTGTTCAAATTAAACTGATTTTAAATATTAATAATCACCCTTCTTGTACTTAGATTGATTTATTGTATTGTACTTTTGAAAAGTTGAAAATGGGAGTAAACATTAGGAGTCAATATTAAAATTTAAAATAAAATTATAAAGAGCAAATAATAAAATCATTATATAAGTATATTTGATTTTGTTTATGGTATTATTAAGTTATGTTGTTTAAATGTATTTGTTATTTTTACTTATAATCACTTTTATTACTTAATTATATGTGATATATTTGGGGATGAGAATTGGAGTTGTTCAATTAAAACGATATTTACTTAGGAAAAAATATAGATGGAATATAACGATATATAAACTACATATTTCTTACCATTTCAGTAACATAACCTGTAAATGGATAGTAGGAATTAGATAACACTGAATGGAATAAAACCAGAATACCTATATTACAAAACAATATACAATTAAAAAAATTGTAGAAAGTTAATTATTACTGAATCAATAAATAAAGTATGGAATATAGATTTAGTATTTACTATTATATTATAAAATGTACGTTATGATAGACCATAGCTATGCATTGGTATAGTTCTATAACCAAGCATAGTAGATATCTTATAATTAATGACTGATCGTTGTTTGCTGTGTTAAATATGAGATTATAATAAACAGGTAGGTACAATAGATAGTGACATGTTTATGTTAGAATTTCCATCATGTAATTCAATCATTGTGTAATTATAATATTATGTTTGTGACACCTATTAATGATTACATTGTAATTTAAATTGTCAAAGGATAAAATAACACGCGTATCATTTCACCATTTATTTATAGCTCGTGATCAGTTTTATATTTTTATATTACATTTGATTTACATTTAAATGCTACGTGAAGAAACAATATACGCATATCATGTAAATATATTAGTGGAATAACAAATTATAATTAAGTATAATTTATAATGTTAATTACATATTTTCTTAAATTTAAATGTTATATACAGCCACGCAGGGTTTGAAACCTATATTGGATACCGAATTTAAATACCGGCTAAGACTGTTAAAAACCGAAATCGGAAAAAATAAAATCCGATATTCAAAATCAAAAACGAAATCGGAAATAATGAACACCGATAACTAAAACCAAAATCAAAATTTAAAAAAATATTTTCGGTTTCAATCCCTCGTTATACATTAATATAAATTGTATTAAATAATATTATGCATATTATCACACTGTGTTTTAGATTTATAATGTATTCCTAACTATGATAAGTATAGCATTGTAGTTTTGTCAGTTGCAATAGTATGTCTTATATTTCTTTATTCAAAACAAATTTTTGGTGTATTTTGAATACATTTTACCTTATAATATATAATAAATATAAGTTATAAATAGCTGTACACTACTACTAATATAGACTATAGCAGTTACAATGTTTAATTGTATTCAGAAAATATGTAACCGTAGAATCGATATAAAATAATTGATATGGGAAAACTAAAAACTAATTGATCAGTAGGTAATAGACTTAAATATATTATGATATTATGAAAATAAAAATGGTAAGTGGCCAACAATAAGCTGAATGCAGAAATTTAATTTCCTCTGCAGTTACCCTGTGCCACGTGTAACGTATTGATTGCCTAACATTTTATAAATAATTGTAAATGAAAAGGTAACAACCATTATATTGAGCTCTCACTAAGTAAAGATAATTTTTATAACAAAAAAAAAGTTAAAATAATGATATATTATTTTATTTATATACTTTACTATAATAATATATTATGTCAAATTAAGGGAGATAATTACTCGTACATAACTGTACAACCAGAATTAAATCATAAAAATGCACAAACCAATTGTTCCAGGTGATAGGTTTTAAAGTAATATCTTTGGTCTGCCAGTAAGGACAAAAAGGGTTTCAAGACCAATAATTGACTACGATAATATGAATAATCAAATTTAAATGACTGACCAACAGCAATGGTAAACGAGTTTGATCCTTAAATATCAGTATAAACGTTGAAGGCTACGTTATATTCAGAAACTTAATAAGCAATTGGGTCTAAAAGAAACATCTTCAATGGTAACAATGGAACGCAGGCCTGCCATGAATAGTCTAAACAACGTCAATGACTTACTCCCATATTTTTAGTTCAATTTGCCAGGCTCTAAGAGAATTCTATAAAGACAGTCAAATGCCTTTGAATGTAGGGGAGTACTGCATTTGGACAAGTTCAATTTATGTTAATGTGTAGAAGATATATTATACGGTTAGAGCATTGTTCGATTTCGTAGTAAGGCGATGCTGCATTTCGTTTCGTTTGATTTTTGATTTTGATTTTTTAATAATATATTCCAAAGAAAACCTTATTTGTTTTGTATTTATTCAACGGTATATCGTTATTGAAATGTTTTAAAATGTCGGATAAATATAATATATACGCACTAATGATATTTTCATTTCAACGAACATTTTATTTGCAAGCAGCGGAGAAATGCTCGCAGAAAGCCAACTGCTGTTAGGCCACGTAAAACCAATAAGGTTTTACTTCGAACCGTAACGGCGCGTTGTCGTCGAAGATGGCGGGTTTCGCTTAGAGTAGCTTGAATTATCTGCAGTTTGAGCACCAAAGACATTTCGACGGATTCCTGTGCCATAAAGAACGCGGCCGACCGGTAATGAAAATATTGGTCTAGCAGGAAAAAAAAAAGAGACGAAAAACGAGGTGGCCGAAAAGTGCCTGCGGACCGATGTGGCGGCGGCGTGGGACCGGGAAATGGACGGTGCCGGTCGAGGGTGCGAATCGTACAATGAACTCAAAGGTGGGCGACGCGAGTGGAAAATCGGGTCGTTTATTTCTTCACTATACACCGTAACGCCGTCATGTGGTAATTTTCACACCAACAAGTTTTATGGCACCTCGAAAACGTGCTCAGAAGTGAACGGGCCCGACGGAGTTTTGTCATAAAATGTAAAACGATCCCCGAAACGGTAGAAACGCTTGTTGGTGTATGTGTTCTTTTTATATATATATATATATATATATTTATTTTATTTTATATTATATAATATTACATAATACAAAGCGGTCCGCAGTGTTTTACCATTTCTTTCCTTTTCCTTTTTTTTTGCCTCGCCATTTATTGCGCATCATATATATTATAAGTATTATATTGTTTGTATATTATATTCATATATATATATATTTATAATATATATTTTATACACCATATACCTAAATATTATACGTGTTGTAGTGATGTATGATGTGGAGGTAAACACCTAATGATGCCATGGCCCGTCCACTGTATCTGACGTTTTCGAGACCACTCGGTTTCATATGCATATATTATAATGTAATATAATATTATTATTATTATATTATATATTTTTTATACCTGAACATTACCACAAATCGTTTCGTGTGGTCGACATTAGGACGGTTTGCATAATATGATATAATATTATTGTAAAAATGGTCTAGTATTGAATATAATGGGCAGGCGATATCACTACTACGCACGTGTGTTATACCTAATCCAACTATCCTTATAATCGCAAATCGCCATGTCATATTTTTTTAATATAATGTGATATAATAATATAATAAGTCTTCACCAAAGTGCTCTGTCAAATACAATTTTTTTATTTAACAGTATAAATCTATAATACGGCGCATTGTATACGCAATATGACTACTCGGGCGTGTAGTTTATCCGAATACCGTTACAATCGCGTGCCACAGCGCCATTAATTTTTTTAAACATTTTTTTTAAATATTAAATTTAATATTATATTGTGCAAAAAATACGTTATGAATTCATATGAATTGTTTTCTTTTCATTCATACCATTTAGTTAATTAATTTATTATATATAATAATAATAAATTATTATTATTTATTTATTATGTATTTTCTATTGACAACTATGATATTATTATAACATTATGATATTATTGATAGTAATATTAGCTACCTAGAAATAAAAATAGTTCTTTGAAAATAATTAAACGAAATACGCATTACTTTATACTTGTCACATAAATTCGATACAAAACGAAAATTAATCTTAGCTAAGTCTATTAATTGGTAAACTATAAAAAATTTTCCTTCAAAATCTTCATATGCTGAAATAAAACTATTTACGGTATTAATAGGGACCTTAACGATATTATATTGAAAAATAGCTTACCATAGTGGTCAACAATTTATGAAAGTTTTAATTATTATAACACCACTGTAAAAGTAACGCCTCTATCACATAATATTTCAGATACCGTTTCATGGATTTATTAGAATAATTAAATTGTTAATGCTATGGATAGGTTATAAGATTAAAATAACCGCTGTAAATAGAGTTCTGAATTTGAATATTTGAATATTAAAAATTTCACTCTTCTTAAAATAATTCAACGAAATTATAAAAAATGTTTGACATTTTATGTCTTTGTTTTGGCACATAGAATCGAAAAACGTTACGTTACATAAATCGTTATTTTTTAAAATTTTATTTTAAACGTATTCTTGCGGATATTCTTGAATTATTATAGATGATTAGAAATGATTATTGAATACACACAAAAAAGATAGATAATGAATGGCTTAACCATGGTTTACGAATTTCTATGTTAAAATGTATAAATTAGGTACCTACCTATAAACGGTATTAAATTATAGGTTAATTTATCACTTTAAAATTGAGTCATTATCGTCTATTATTTATTTATTATTTATTAGTATTCAATACTTTATACTATAAATCAACTAATAAAAATGTTCTCTTTCTCTAATTTTATGACTATATATTTTATTTTTTTGATATTAATAAAATATTTAAAGATAGAAGAATATCGTACAATTTTAAATCCGTAAATGTAAATATATAAAATATTGCAATTCCTGTATTACAAACGAAAAACGAAATAAAAATACTGAAAATCAAGTAAAATTTACTCTCGTATGTATATATAATATTATTCACTAATTAAGAGTAATTATATAAGGCGTATTATTAAATTGTAAAACTAATGTATACAACACCGTACCAAGTCAAAGCTAGTTCAATAACTAAAAAAAAAAGATGTTTGCTATACAACTAATATTTTAATAGTTTCTATTTTTCATATAAGTAAAATCACGTACATAATATGTGAGTAAATACTATGATAATTTACCAATATTCATATTGCTTTCCTATAATAGTCATTGTTCATAATATTACGTTATAACTAAATATATCGGTAAGATAATAATATATTATTATATAGGAACAGCGCACACAAAATATAAAGGATTTATAAAATGGAAATGTGTTAAAAAAAACATATACTTGACCGTTCGAAATATTCGTAACCTTGCGTGTGTGTATGTATTATACAGCTATTGCCTATAATATGACAGATAGATTGGAGAATTTAAATTTGTATATTTTTTCCAATATTAATGGTTTTGGCTTTGAGGGAAATATTACGTGTTCTGTAGATCAAAGACAAAACGTTACACAAGGTATTGGCACAATAATAGTTGAGAGAAGAATAGAATTACTAAGAAGGTCTATTAATAAATGATATGTTGTCATATAAGTCCCGGGGGTATTGGCCCCGGGTCATGGTTGGAGGGTGAGACCGAGTGTAGTATATTATTATAGGTCCACGTCGGGGAATGCATAAAATCATTACGGAAGTCCCCTGTGGTGACATGGTCGTCCAGAGACTAAAAATGAGGGCTTGGACAATAATTGGATTTATGGGTTGTAATATATTATGTTTCAAGGATAAGTGCATGTTCCTTGCTCGCAATGTAATCTAAATGAGAAACGAATAGATGCCTAAACAGTGTATGGACGAGTAAAACAAAAAAAATCACTCTAGTATGGTATTAGTATGCACGCCTACTGTGTTTGACTAGTTATTTCGTACCAAACAAATAATATTATCCTGTTTGTGAGTCTACCATTTCCATAGAAAAATACAATAAAATAAAACCATACTACTTATAATAAACCTATTTTTTCCAACGAACCAACAACAATAAGTTTCACACATTTGTACGAACAATATGCGAGAGATTTTGTCTTGATTGGAAAATTTGTACTTGGTTTTATTTTTTTTTAATTTTCTACAAACAGTAGACATGTTAACAAAGCCAATAGTTTATGAACGCATTCACCAAGAGTGGGTATAAACGGTGAAAACAGAGAGCAGATGTTGACAAAAAAAAATAATAATAATAATAATAAAAACATAAAAAACGTTTACAAACAATAGAACAAAAGAATAAGGTAATTGAAAAAAAAAATTGGCCCAATAGTAAAATGTCGGAGTGCACTGCTCGATTTCGGCATATTGTTCGTCGTTCACTCCCCCTTCCCTACCGACGATCTGCAGCACAATTTGCCGTATTAAATCATCAAATCGTTTGTCTATATAGGAGCAAAATATTATGTAGTACGTATCGTACTATATTCAGATAGTCTGTTAATCGCCCAATGGCACGTGTTTGGGTCCAACAACTTTTTTTTTTATGTTTTATTTTTTTTAAAAATAAATTATCACACGGGCCGCTAAAACGCCTATTATAAACGGTTATAGATTGTTCGCGGAGACCCGTCAAAAGCAGCTGAGTTTATTTTTCTGCCAAGGATTCCGTGCGCGTTTGGCGTCGTGCACGTTCTGCGATTATTGTGTGTAACCGTCCGAAACGATTGAGTTCGCGTAATTCGTTAGATTTACATTCGGCAAATAAAATACTTATAAAACAATACGGTCGGGTTTTTTTTTCGAATAAATTCTGCACCAGACAAAATAAATACATATTGTGTATATTATACCTGCACAGCGAAATCCGGAACCGACCATTACATTTAACCCAATAATATTGCAGTATATATAAATTAGTATACGGTATATACCATGATACTATGTATAATAATTACACCGCCGTCAATTGGTAATGGATTCAAATGTGATATAAACTTGTGCATACTGCAGACACACACGCGGAATTTTCGTCGGACTATTTGACAATATCAGTCAACGCAAAACATTCAAACACGATGGTCGGCACCGATGTTGTTTTGCTTAAATACATAAAGCAGATACCATGATTATCTTTTTAAATCATCTGTTATGTATTTCAGTTTAATATTATGGACAAATTTTATTTTTTTAAATTGAAAAAAATTAATAAAAATGCTTTTTATGTGATGTATTCATTTGAAGTAAATAAAGTACTCAACGTATATAACATATTATTATGTTTTGATGGCTTTCTATTATGATTAATATTATTATTATTATTATTTTTATTATTTATTATTCAAATCTTTTTGAAGCAGGACTCATTCATTTTAAAATTAATTTTTTCTAATAATTTAAGTACTTTTAAATTTTACTTTAAAAAAAATATTTCGATTTTAACAAGTAACTATTAAAAATTCCTCATAAAAATTTTAAAAAAATATTGTTTATTTTAAAATGTTTTTTGACTACTAGATTAATTTTAATCAACAAAAATAATAAGATTTCAAAATATTGGAAAAAATAAACTAAATGAAGTAAACAACCGTACCTATTCATAATCATAATTTTTAAAAAAGAGAAATAAAAAAAGTTGTATTATACAACTGTGGTGCAATAGCGTCTTCCAATTGTATAAAACAAAAAAAATATTTATTAGAATAAAAGTTATTTTATTTATCAGGTTGCATTCTATACAGTGTGTCCCAGAGGTCCCAAATCACCCTTAGTATCTCCATGGAAAATCAATGTATACTTAAATGCAGTGTTTTTTACAGTAATAAGTATGGAAATTCTGATTGAATAGCATAATATTGATTTTTTTTTCAAAAATTCAAAAATTATCAAACATTTTTTTTAAGCAAATAAGTTTTTTAAATTTCCTAGATAGCCTTTTGTTGATTGTCTTTTTGAAAACAGTTAATTTAATGAAACATTATTTCACTGGATCCAACAAGATCCAATTTGCTACCAGTAACCACCTTTAAAGTCGAAAATTGTTCCCCTCAAAATCTGAAATTTACTTGACTTATTTGTGTTAGTTCAAATTATGAACGTTAAGTTAAAATTTAATAAATTAATAAATAATATATTTGACACTTTAAGTTTTAAGATTATTATACCTACTATATATTTTGTTAACACACTTCATTTAACGGTTTGTCTTAAATCAATAAATATGCAAGTATATTCCTTTAAAATCATTCTACTCAGTATGATTAAACTAAAAAATGAATCGACTAATAATTATAGTGGTAAGAGGACGTCAACGAGCTATTTTTTTTTTATCTCTCTGGCACACGTGAAACGTAGACAACAAAACTCATTCACGTTTCCATCGTCTATCATGTTTTTTTAGTACTGAGTTTATGGAGTAAAGTCATCTATTACAACAAATATTAATAATGATATTTTTGAAGGTTTGAAATATCAATTAATTAAAATGCTGTCTCAAAACCATTTAATATCCACATAAATTTATAAAAAAAAATGTATTTTTAAATTATAATAATAATAAAATATAAATCCGATATAACAAACCTTCAAAAATATTATTGTCTATAATTTTTATAATATATACCTAAGTTATTATATTGTTGTGTTTGGGTATGAGAGAAAAATTAAGTATTGCACTAACATCCCTCTTAAATAAAGTTGTTATATTCTATAAGGTATGCATAAACATGATTATAATTTACAAATACAATTATTAAAAACCCTTAAAAACGTACTTAATACAATGGTTAGTAATAGGCTTGTCGGAGATCTCTCTAGTCATAAAAGTTGAAAGGGCTGACTGAAGATTTTGGTAATAACTTGCATCACATGTATCTTGTATGTAAGTGAAATCCCTTAGATTAGTTGAAAAATCTATACGCTGACGACATACCACTTTCACATAAATCCAAATATATTTATAATTTTTTGTGAACACATACTGAGGTTAACAATAAGAGTAATGATTCAAGGATTAGAGACACTGATACATAGCCCAATAAAAACTGAAAATGTAGTTTTCCACCTCAACAACACAATTACTGACCATCGGCCAAATGTCAGATTTAACAGTCAATCTTAATGACATAAATAAATCCACAATATTAAGGTGTTACTTAAGATGGAGCGCTAACGTACAATTGTACATGAGTCTAAATATGAACATTATTATCCATGTCTGATAATTTCTTATATCCCTAAGTAGCTGATCACAGTTCCAAACATTATATTATAATGTGCTATAATATGCTATCATAACATAATTTTAACAAAGACTTGTAAAGATGCCTTTAACCTATGATGCGACCAATACATTACTAACTGTTTGACGATATAGAGTTTCTTTTTACTTAAATTGTCTGATCTTTCATGGTGATCAAGTATACGAGGCTTGTCAATCGGAATTGAAAGTTCCTATGCATCTTTTGATATTGAAAATTTCGCTATCGCATTGAATAACTGAAAAACTTTTGTTGAAGAAAATGTATTGTCGTGGTTGGTATGGCGAGTATTTCCCTGATGCCGATAGTGACATCTCTTATGTTACCCTTACGGCGAGTGTAGGTCTGTACAGCGGGGATCCGGATGCTAACACTGACGTCTGACCTAGTCGTCAGCCGACCATTTATCTTCACTCACTTTTCCACGTCAACAATACTACGAGCACTTCGATTATTATACTAAAATAATTCAATATGTACAACCAATTACAAGTGCATTCTCCATACTGACCATCTTTTGTTAACCAAATAAAATGGAATTATATTAAATGCATTTGTATTGTGCTATTAAGTGTTTCCTTTTTTTTTTTAACTTTTAAACAACCGTTCCATTGGCATAGTTGGTGACCAAACTTGAAACCCTGTGAAACCAACATAATATGCACCTTTTTTGTTTTAAAATTATGTTTCCGGGGTCGTTGCCATGAAATAAAAACTACTGAGTACCAGGAAAATGAGTAGGGCGATGTACCAAGGGTCAAAACATTTTTTTCGAAGGATTGATCCATAAGATAGTTACATAACTCCGAAAAAACGCTAAAAAGTAGGTTACAATAATGCTTTTCAAAGGACAAACCAAAAATACAACAGTTCTAAAATCCACATGGCCCAAAACCTATTTAGGAAGATTATGCAAATAGTTGAAGAGAACTACAGTGATAACAACGAGAACTACAACAAATAGAACAAACATCGTCAGTAACATGGGGAAGTATTAAAAACTACGTGAGTATAACTACAAGAGAAAACCCAGGGACCGACCAGAACAAGACCCGTATTTCTCAGGAATATAGGAAAAATTCTGGGGCTTACCAGAACAAACATGTTCCACACAGATAAAAACGTTTAGATCAATAACCTTAAGAATATATAAAATCCTCATAACAATGAATCATAAACGGAGAAAGGAGGATCAATGAACGCACATTAGGGAAAAACAAAATATAGTGTTAGTTAACATTATCGAGGATGACACATTGACATAGCACATCGTCGGCAGTTACTACTGAGGAATAGTGCAGTTCACTAAAAATGGCTACGTACTTCAAGATTAAAAAGATAAATTTTTCCAACGCAGATAGGTCCTATTTAGAAGTATGGTCATGAACTTGAGTATGAGTGACAAAGAAATCAAAAGCTACATAAGGAAGGGAACGTTCGGACAAAATATTCATTACCATGCTTGATCTTCAAGACTGAAACACTTTCGTGTGACATTGAATTGTTGATAAACCGATTGTTAATAAATCGTAGAATCGACGATTGATTTCCAAAACACTAGACAAATAAATGAAAGATACCGGCAAAGAATAGAATCTCAAAATGAAAATTTCAACTTTAGCAGGAGAGAATCAAGTAGTATTCCAAATCGAATCAATGACAAATTTTCAACATCAATCGGATGACAAAACAACATATGTGGCAGAGGACTAAACAACCACCATGATTCATAAGCTATCCATTGATAATTTAATATAGATCATAGATAAATAATACTACTTTATGATTAAATGTATACTGTATAAGACTATAATATAAAATAATATTTTATAACATACAACTGGACTGCATCAAGGACTAAATATAGGTTCATAATTACATTGTGTGACTGTGTGAGTGAGTGACATTTTTCTTAGGAATACCCTATTTATATGGCATCATTGAAGTTATGTACTCATACCTATAATCGTATTACAATCAAAAATTACATTTGTTCTAATAAGTATTATTATATGTGCAAATTAATAGTGAAATACATACACATGCGGCTTAGAATGTTAGGATATATGTACTTATGTAAATTGGGTATTTCTACAATTATTATTCAATATGTTATCTTCGTCTCTGTAAACTAAATATTTAAACACCGTTGATTACACAGAAGATAAAGTGGATAATTAATATTTTTTTAAATTTTAATATTTCAAATATTCTATTAATAATTAACTTAATATCATTAAGTTGAAATACATAATGTGGTACAGTTGGATTGCCTATCCCAGTGATATGATAACATTTCTCATCAATATATTATAATTTCATAATGTTTGACGAGAATCACGAGATAGTCTATACAGTATAAATTTAAAAGCTTTAATGTGAAACAAAGGTAAAAGTGTGTAAAGAAATCAATTAATGCGTAAGTGGTTGTGATCATCAAGTAAATAACACAAGTTTAGCGTGTAAATATGTGGTACCTATGTACATTTCGTACTGCAGATAATTGCTGTTTATTATGTTACTGGGCATCTGGGTCTATTTATCAAAATGATAAAAGGTAATGATTTTCAGAAAGGGCTGATGGACAGAAAAAAAATACAAGAGAGACAAAGATAGACTAAGATACATTTCTAGGATTGTTGGGATGGTTTTGAGTGAGAGCTTAAATCTTTAAATTGCCTAACATATTAAATACATATTATAACATATTATATAATTGATATTTTCGTAACAAATAATATAATTATTTAAACATAACAACTGATGAATAAAAAAAAAACGTTGGCGGTGAATAAATATAAACTTGGTTATTATGCTACCTTCCGCACGGGTCAATTAGTTTTTCAGGTTCGAATATTAAAATGAATAATATTATTATTGCTGTAAGCACGATAAAATTAGCGTTCCAGGAGCCCTCAATCATTTAAGTATGTATGTATTAATATTTTATGCTTGATCCAACACATTCAACGGAGTTTCCGACTACTATGAAGTTCAGCTACCGTATCTTTATTTAATTTAGAGATTAAAAAAAAAACATACGTAAATAAATACTAATACGATTACATTTGAATAATATTAAACAAAGTACATTATAAAACATATATAACTGTAATTTATTTTACATTGTTGTTCACAGAATAAATAAACATAATAAATCGATAATTAAATAAAATAATAATAACTTTTAGTTATAATATTATGTACTAGAATAATATCGATTGGTAAACCAATATATTTAAAATATTTTTTAAATTTCAAGATACAACAACGATATTCAATAATTTATGCTTTTATAATTTTCAGATTAAAATTATAAATAAATATAATATTGTTAGTTGCTGTTTCATTATCCTGACAATTTCAATTATAATTTATAATGCATCATTATACAACAAACGACAAACGATAGATACCAATAGTAAAATATGAATTTGAGTTTTTATTGAGTACTGGTGTCACAGGTTTCTAGTTTCTAATACGCTCAGATGTTTATACCCCTGGTACAATTTTACTCCCCTGGTAAAATTGTCCATCAAAAATCACCTGTTACGCATATAAAATCTATATAATAGATTATAATATTTTTAACCAATTATTTTTTCAAAAAGGATTGGTTGTAATTGCTATAGTTTAAAGTTTATACTTATGGTTTTTAAATTAAATTTTGTTGATTGTTAATAGGTATTTATTTTAACATCTACAGTAATTCTACCTATTATAATTATCTACCGGATATTATTTGAAATATTATGTGTTTATTATTTTCGTATAACATTACAGGGAAATAAAAAACATCGTTTGACCGGTAATTATTGTTCTTCCCTGTTAATATTTACTGCGTACACATTTTCATATGCATTACACTATACACAAACATAATATTATATGGTTGTGGACGTATAAATACCTAAAATAATATCACTTCCATATTATTATTATGACGCTGACCGAAACGCAAATCATGACTGAAAACTAAACTCTAAAAGGTGTTTGTCGACCACACCAAAGGACTAAATGTTGTGCAAACGGGATAAATTACAAACGGACTAGCGGCGCTGTAGTTTGGGGGTAGAACTGTAGAAGGGTGGGCGACTAACAGTGAATAATTGCCAACGAGAATCGGTCTAATGTATGAACCCATTAGGTTTAAGTCGGACCAGGGGCGGCCACGGACCGTAGAATCAAACGCAAACAAAGCATAACCCGCACGGAAGTTGAGTGAAAGCCAAGAATACGGAGACTTGAACTTGGTCTCTAACATATAACAATATAATATTATTATTGTCGCGTGGACGGTTTTGACTACAAATAAATAGTATTATTCGATTTCGGAACGCCGTGCAAACTGTACACCGTGTTTGGAATTACGTAACTATTATTATCTTAATATAATATAATATTTGATATTCGTACGCGTCATTCATATTAGGTATGCATAGTGGCGATTAAGTAATTTAACTAAAAAATAGTATTGTGGTATTATATCCGTATATTCGTATTAAATCGTGCGTGTAATATTGATTGTCTCCGAATAAACAGTATTATAGGGTATAGATAATTATTGTTAAAAAAAAAAAATAAATAACAAACGAAAACGATTTAGCGATGTGAGTGTGTGTGCGTGTGTTTGTAAACATGCGCAAAAAATACAAATTACGAGGTCTCTACGTTTAGAATGTTTTTGTTCGTTGGTTGGCCTTCGAAAAATAATTTTTTTGTCGCATGGGAGCTATAAAAATGTAGTGAATTGTTGGAATGTTTACCTACACATTTGTGTAAAAAATGAAAGTATGTATTTACTCTCAACGTTTATTAATGATGGTCGTCGCCATGAATAAGATTTAGCTAACATTTAATTTAATAAGTTAAAAACTTTGTTTTTTACAAGTAAAATACCCAAAACAAAACCCATCAAACCGAAATAAAATAGTGTTTTAATTTTTGTCGATTTATCAGTTGAATATTTTACATTACGCTGAATTAAGGAAACTTTTTATGACTACAGTTGGTTACATAGTTATGAGTTATCGAAAAACAAATAATTTCGTTTAAAATAAGCAGTCAATATTTTGTTAATTAAGAGTTTAAATCATAATAATGAATGTATAATTTTCTTCGTTTACTTTTAATTAAATCCCAGAAAATGTTTTTAGAAACTATTTTAAGGATTGCTGTGTATATTTCAGTTTATTAATAACTACAACTGAACAATAATAGTAATTATTGTGTATATTATGTATTATTATGTTATTCATTCATAATATGCACAATTTGAAATATTCTACAAATATGCAGTAAAAATTTGTTTTGAGAATACTAAACAGTAAAATATATTTATTCGATTATTTATATTACATCGTACTAAAATAATATTTGCTACAAAAACAAAATAATAATTTAAATATTAAATGTAGGTAATAATATAAACTGTGCAAGTGGGAACCTAATAATAATTGTTCTCCAACCAACGGGCAACAATTTATAATGTAAGTCTAAAATGTAAAACTCTGGATACAGGTCTCCAAAAATATAGGTATAAATGTAATTATGTAGGGACTTTGAATATTGTAATAGTTTTGAATAATCATAAAGAATGTATGTAAACACATCTTTACCTATTAAAATATATATATTTATTGATAAAAGTCCGTTCAAGCTTGTAGTCTATCTACAACAACTTAAATTTCATAAAACAACGTATTAGTTAAATTCTTAAAACAAAATACTATACACTAATATAATAAAAATATAATAGTAATGCTAAGGTCGTGCCCCTAAGCCAGAATGTTACATATTGCAAACAAAATTAATCTATATAATTTCCCCTCCCATAAATTTTCGTTGTAATATTGTTTTCATAAACAATTATTATTTTCGATGTATCTTCCTCTCCTATACTTTCCATGGTAATATTTTCTTCTTCGATATCTATCAATATATCATCAGATATTATTTTCGTTAGCTAATAATGATATATTTTAAAACAAATTCTTCCAATATAGTTTAGTAATGGTTGTGGTTTTGAGTATATCTTATTTGCTTCCTAATGTTTTAGCCACTATTTATACTTTTAATGTAATAGTTTTATTATGAATCGATCTATTTTAAACGAAATTAAATATTTTCTGCACTTTCAATTTTCCAAAAGAGTTTCAATAGTTCCATCAATATAATAAGTTAACCATTAGTTAACAATATTACCATAGAGGTACCTAGTCAACTCTTCAATATTATGCCGACAAAGCGCCAGAAATCATATTTTGACATAAATATGCCGTAGTAATTGATTTGATTTTCTTAATTTCTTTGAGATGATAGCTATTATTAACCTACATTTTTGGAGTTATCTTGTTTTTTGACCAGAACCATGTATTTATTATTTATTCATAATTTGTTTTAATAAAAAAAAAATATTATTATTATTCATTCTATGTTTTAGAAATTTGTTTAATTTATTTAAATATAATTGTATGTATCATTTCATTTGCATTAAATCAAACAAAAATAACTTAAATTAATAGTATACATACCTACTTACTGGCTACTACTACTCTTCAGTATTTATTTTAACGTTAAAACACTTAAAAGTTAAAACTTAAATAATGTATTATGTATTTGCATATTAACGTATTTGATAAGTGAAAAACTTTCTGATAATTGATAGTACAGAAAACATATTGAACAAAATACACTGTAGACAACATTTGGAGCAAAAACCAGATAACTCCGGAGTTATCTGGTTTTTCAACGGAAAAAAAAACCAGACAACTCCATTTACTTTATATCTCCTATACGAATGATCGGAATTGTCTCGTTCTTGCACAGATATACTCGTAATATTTTTCTTGATAATAAACAGCCAAAACCCCATTTTTCGAAAAAAATGGAGGTATCTCGTTCTTGCACGGACCCCTTCATATGAGTAATGACTGGAATTTAGTGTTATAAAATTCTTTGGCTGTCATATACAGAATAGCTCATGAATATTCAGAATTCGCCTAGGGTATCTTCACCAATCACTCCTGAAGTCGAACATTTTACTAGCTAATAGTATATGGTTAATGTATCAACTAACGCATTTGAGTGATAGGAATTTGTCCGAAATCTGTATGAACAACTATAATAATTGATGACCGATGATATAATTTCAAGTACTTATATATATCACACATGTTTGGTTCGTAAAATGTACGATATTGATATCGTCTCCAAATAAATCGAAACTATTAAACATAACATTTTCTATTTTTCATATTCCGTATACTGATTAGTAATCACGATTGCACAACGATCACTAGACTCCAGGGCTTGCAAACGTTATGATAAAGTTAATAAGTTATATTTGACAAAAAAAGATTGAAATTTGTAAACATTGTCAATAAGTAATAACACTATTTTAAATAACGATAAACGAAAAACTTGTATAACGTTTTAGGTCTAAATAACGATAAACGCAAACTTGAATATCGTTTTAATTCTAAATAACGATAAACTTAAAATTGTGCAACGTTTCAATTGTAAATAACACAAAACGGATTTTTTTTTTAAAATGTAAACCATGATAGACACAATTTATATATTAATATAATAATTGTCGGAATTTGGCTGATTTTATCACTCAAATTATATTTATTTTTTGAAAAAAAAAAAATATATATATATAAACAACCTTGTTTTTTTTACTTTTTTAACTACTTTTTGACTGCTTATCAAATATACTCAAATTTAAGAACTGAATCCTACAAAATAAATATGAATCTGTTTAATTTAAAAATGGTATCAACATAAATTGTATAAAAAAGTAAAATTATACCCAGAATTTAAAATTAAATAGTTTTACAAGAATCTACAAAAAAATTTACTTTCGCAAAAAAAAAGTACACACTACACATATTTTTGTAAAACTAATAGAATTCTCTTTCCACTCAGAATAAAAAAAAAATGATTATAAATTGAATAAGTACCTATTTATATCAAAACCAAAATATAAAATTAAGTCTACTTCCTATGATTATGACTAGTATATTATGTGTTGGTATACACACTTCCTATGGCTATACCAATATTATACCTATGATTAATTTATATTAAGTTTATGTATGAAAATAGTTAATTAAAAAAAATGTATGTAACCGAAAACACTATACATTCAACTACCTACCTATTTAAACTAAATATATAAATTTAAAAAAACTATTATAATACTTAAAATGTGTACAAGTACACATTAAAAAATATGTTTATTTCAGACTGCAATACCATTTAAAATCTAGGTTTAAAACCCTGGATCTGGTAATATTAAGTATAAAGATAAAGTGAGTTTAATTATTCCTGGTTTCGGTTTACAGGTCAAAACAGAACTCACACATTATTCTGGTTTCAATTTTGGGTTAACCAAGTTTTAATTTTTTTCCGGGTTTTTCAGGCCCGATTTGACTCACTGATTTGGTGTTGTATAATTATTGTTAGATTAGTACGTTACACATATTCATGGAATCAAATGTAAATATTTATAATTTAATGTACTCTTAATATTATAATTTTTATCGATCCATTTGACCTCGCAGTCTGTTGCAGTAGAGGATAAAATGTAAAATAAAATATCGAATATATAGATAATACCATTAAATATACATACTCACGTAATATATTAATTTATAATCAATGACAACAAGTTAAATCTTAGCAGCTATAGTTGTTTTGTTTTTATAATTTATATTACTGACATTAAAATATATTTCTAAGGATCAATCATTGTATTCAGAGACTAAAATTTGCTAATGTGATAAAATAATTCAATTTACCGGCCAAACACTATTTTGATATTAAAGGAAAATCTATGAAGATCTAAGCAATACTATACAGTGAGCGCCACAGTCATGAGTTTATAATATTATCAGAAATTACTATTTTATAACTATGTTTCGAATTTCATAAAAATGTTGTAGCTCAGCCAAAATGCTTGGAAATTAATTAATACGAGATCTCACATAAATCGTTGTAATTAAAATAATATTATTCGTAGGGACTTGACACTTTTCGATGACAGTCTAATTGGGTATAAGATTATTATAATATTTATAATTTATACGTACCTAGGTACAAAATGTGTACGATGGCCGCAGGTACGTTTATTGGTTAATTATACAACGTAGGTACATAATTTAGAGCTTGAATTAAAATTACATCAAATGAATTATTATACTTCTTTATTTCTATTAATAATTAGGTAATTAGGTTAGGGGGCAATTATTATTAAACTTATACACTACACTTTTCCTGCAGTGACAATATTATAATATTATATTGTAAAAACTATAGTTATTATAATAATACTATATTCGGTACCAGGTGCAAATGTGTACCTATAATAATTTGGATACCTACAAATTCAATGTTTAATGAAAGAATAGATGTTTGATGCCAATTTATTCGTTTCAGAATCTATCGTCAGCAGTCAGCTCACTAGTTTTCCTCCAATAAATATAATATCTAAATATGCACTCCTTTATTGTTATACCTACCTATATAAACATAATATTAACAAATCGCTATCACAATATAATTCATATTTTATCTATTGTTATTGTATATTATATAATATACTATATGTACTTTTAACCATTTATAAGTATAGGTTGGTTCTGCTGCAATTGTTAAGACGTTAATGATTTTGTCAAAATAAACAATATTAAATAATATATTTGTTTCAGAAATAAAATTTAATTATGTAAAAAAAAATTTTAAAATTTTAAAAAATACATTTTAAATTCAATATCATTGCAATATAATAAATTAATGGTTATTATATAACATGAGAGTAAAATGAAAAAATGCCAACGGCACGTAGTGTTCCCAAGCGGTCACCCATCCAAGTACTAACTACGCCCGACGTTGCTTAACTTCAGTGATCGGACGAGAACTGGTGTATTCAACGTGGTATGGTCGTTGGCGGAAGTTTTAAAAAAACCTATAAATATATAGGTACCTAATACATATGTGGTAAACTAATAATCAGGGAAATGTATCCATTATGTTTATAATATAATATAATATTTTATATTTTATATAATAGCCAATACGCTTTGTGTATCAAATGTACATTATTTAGAACGGTTAATGCTATTATCTACCTTTTTGTTTTTCCATTGGGCAGTGAAGTCATTTTTGTTGATATAATACACCGTATCAGCCTCCCGCTCCCTAAATAGGTCTCGGGCAGTAGATTAGTGGACAAATAATATAGTTAAGGTAGCAACTCAAATATAAATTATAATTTTAAAATTTCATGGAATTGTGGAAGTTATATTTTAAATATCAGCGTTGACACCCTTATTATAGAAATGAATAACTGTAATACTGACTTGACATTTTCACTAAATATTCATTTTTGCATTTATATACCTAATATAATTAATAATTATCAAAGTATTTTTTCTCTTTTTGTTCTATTTACCTATACAAATAATACATATCAACATATCATTTGAATATTCACACATAAAATAATAGGTTCTCAAACGTCTTTTGTTTTTTCATAGTTATTCATATAGTACAAAAATCGAGTAAATTCGATAAATTTCATAACTAGGTAGGTACTTAAATTATAATTTTCTACACACAATGGCATTTTTAAAACATTTAAACTAATTTTAAGATATTTATAGGTATTTAATACAAGATTCTTTGTACCTAAGTAGTTTTCACTGCAATTTATTAAAAAAATATCTCCTCGTCTCCGATCAGAATCGTTTTACTTATGCAGTGATTTATCATTGAAATGTTGAATTCAAATACAACAAATCCACTACAGTGACAAGGTACAATCAAAACTTACAACTTAAGTATTGAACAGTATCTGGTTTTTATATGGTTTAATGAATTATGAATTATAACGTTATGTATCATGTATGTACCTATATTCATTTGAATTAAAAATATGACATTATATTATGATCTAATGGCAAATGGGGCCAAAATAGCTACAAAATCGTGAACAAAATATTTATGGAAGGTTATTTCTTCTATACTATTTTAAATATTGTGAACATCACGTCATAAACTCATAAAGATAATATTAATATCATTTTTAATGGATATATTATAATCATATTATTGAATACCACCTGATCGTCCATATTTTTACTCTATATAATGGTATCTGAGTACCTCCAATAGCCTGTAATACATATTTTTTTTAAATATTTAATACAAACTCGAGCAAACAGGGACGTCCGCCTGATCATCGCTATAGTAGGTAAACAATAAATATTTATGATTATGGTAAAGTATCTACCCACACGACTGTTACTTCCGATGGTATACAAGAATTTGTGTCCTATGTTTTTAAATCAACAATAATATTGTTTTGTAATACAGTATTGCATTTTCAACATTTTATTATTAAAATACACTTTATCGTGTGATTAAATATGTACCTATTGTCTTTGCGTTATATATGTCTTGTACCCATTATCGGTTGTATCGATTTATCGTAATTATACACATATTTATAAAAAAAATGCAGATCGCACTAATTCTATACAAATTATTTGCAATTATTCTGTCGGAGTTATTATGACAAAGTTTGGGAGGGGGAGACATCATGTATATATAGTTTGCAGGATGTATTCTAAATCATCGCATTCCAAACGGTTGACGTCCCTTCCCCAACCTATCCGTTTCGTATGTAACTTTTGTTCATGAAGATAAATTTCTTCTTCTTCGGCATGGCGTAAATTATATATAATAATAATATAATATATAGCCATGCGCTATCACCTTATTATCCTCCTCGCCTGCATACACTCACACCACCATCGCATCTTCACACCAGTGAACATTCACACACTCACTCACTCTCTCTCACACACGCACACATTGTATAAATGTATAATGTGTATGTATATACCATGAGTATACCACACCGATTCACCTTTGTTTTGGGTCGGTCGCTGACAGGTTGGGTGAGGGGGTGGCCCTTATCGTCGGCGTCGCGTACCATTAACTACGATAAATTGTTTTACGACGTTTCCGACGCCACTGCCGGCACCACCAACGTGTGAGACTATATAAGATAATGTGATACGCGTCAGCATCATCAACCCCCTTCGAACCCTCTCCTCTGACATATTATATATAGTCTATACTTATGAGGGGAGTTGTATACTGAAATGTGTGTGTTATGCTATTATTTATCATTCGTAATTGTTGGTAATAGTAAGTTTGACGTGGTATGGCATATAGGGTGAAAGTCGTGTGAGTATTATTTTGTGCATGTGTGTGCGCGCACGGTTGTGTGGAGCCGCGGAGGTGAGATATAGAAACGGTTTTTCGCGTCATTCCTTCCCGGCGATATCATTATTGTTATTGTGTACGCATATTCTTATAAGAATAATTATCGCAACACGTGTCTAGAGCACTCTAACCTTATGCAAATGACCGCCTTCGGGAAGAATATAGGTAGCGCATATACGAGGGCTAACGAGAAAATTATATTATGTTTTCGACCGTCCCTCGTTTCACCTACATTATTATTATACTTCACCGCACTTACCTTGCAGACACCATCACACGCCGTCGAGGGTTCTGTGCACCCGCTGCGGTGTCAAGTGCACAAATAATAAACGAACATCGACTTTTCAGTGAAACGAGTTCACAATTGTACCAAAATTATCGCGAGTTTATTATTTCGTTTACATAGTAATCATTAGCGCATCTGCCCGTTGTATGATTTTTTCGGTTTTAAATTATGCTGTACTGGTTCTGATATACGGCCATATACACAGTAACTTGTTATTGATGAATCTTTATTTGGGACTATCGAAAAAAATTTCCATCGAACAAATTTATTTTGTTGTACCTACTTATTCCACTTTTTACTTAAAATTCACTAAAAATGTTTGAATAATGATTTCAGAAACTATTTCTTTAATATCATTCAAACTCTAAATTATTAAACATAATATTTTATGTACAAAAATTAAATTTAATAACTTTAAGCAAACACGACTTACAAGAATATTTATTCCGAGGCACGTTGTATACTATGACAATATTCTTGGGCACAGTGTAGTTTTAAAAGTCAATTAAACCTTTGAATTTATCTTATACTAAAGCTTTAAATATATTTTGTTTCTAAATAACACACCCTTGCCCCCCCCCATTTT
>WHPZ01581534.1:156998-171747 GCA_016617965.1 Macrosiphum rosae
ACGCTCTTTCTTACTCACATTGTCGCATTTTGATGACACGACATCTATCATGGTTCATAATATACTGCACGTAATACCAGACGCCACATAATAGCCATTTATTTGATGATATCAGCGGGGATGACATATCAAATAAAACGAGCTTAAAATGTGTACAGTGTAGGTCAATTAAACTTAAAAATGGAATAAAATAAAATAAACAAACAAGTACTCAGGGACTAGGAATTTAAAAAAAAAAAAAATTAGGTTTTAGTACTGGCTGCATAATTTTGTATGAAAGAGTATAATCTGGTGGAATACAGACCACAAGCTCAAATAGTAAATACGGTATTTTAGCTCCATCTCGCTGCATTGTACTATTGTATTTCATTATGCCACTGCAAAATATACCGTTGTAAATTATTTGCAGTCTACATATTAATGTATAGACATAAAAACACATTAGTAGACAGTATTATAATACTAATAAATAACACAAAATCACCTTGTATAACTATAGTGTATAGTGTATACGATGAATAATAATATAGTATTATTTTTGCAAGGAACGCGAGACGTTGAATTTACTAATACTAAATTTTTTATTTTTTTTTTTAATCTGATTTTTCCTGATTGTATACTCAGATTAGGTATATTTTATTTTCATTTTGAGCGTCTCAAATAGGTAATATTGTTAAATGCCATTTGCCAGTTATATTTAGAAAGATAAATTAAAGATATTAGCCCTGTATACCATAGGTACTATTACACTGAATATAATGTGTTAAGATGTATCAGATTTTTTCGGTGATAAAATATTTGTGTTTTGAATTGTTTCCTTAGATATTTAGATACAAGATATGTTGTAACAACAAATAAATTATAATTCACAGACCATATTTGATGTTTTAACTAATTAATAAAATGATAAGTCGTTTTTTTCTTTCTAAAATAAGTGTCAATTTTTATACTGACACTTACGCAATGTGCACTGACGTCTGACCAAAACAGTTAATAATATGCAGATTTCCTGATTAATACTATATCAATCAATATTTTATTCCAAATTGTAAGTTTTATCAGATATTGTATTTTCGTTATTTGGTGTAATAAAGCTATATCCAGATATTATTACAATTAGACGATAATGACACAAAATCGGCGTATAATATCATGTTATAGACTAAAATATATTAACTGAGTCATTCGGTCATCCCTTTGATCGACCACTATAAATAATAATATATTAATTATAATTTTATTCTTGACCTAGCACATAGACAATTAGTATATATAATACTATAATATATTGTATTATATCTATCATGGTGAATTACAGCAACAATAATATTATGAAATTGTAATGACTTATAAATTATGTATAAAATAAAACGATAGAAATAATACTCATTGTTATCTCGACAACAAATAATAATGGTAATTATTATCATGAAATTATAATAAATCAGTTTTCATCAGCAAGTATATTAGGTACTTTAAAACTTTAATAACGACTTAAAACTTTCAAATTGCATTTGGAGCTCTACGCATGGATAATCTCATATATCATTCGAACATGTCATCTTCTAAGTTTTTGTATACTACTTTCCTCTTGGTTGTATTATTATTATTTGACTTTTTGAACTTAAGTTGTATTTCAATTACCAACATACCCATTATTGTTTATCCGCTTATTTTTTTATAGTAATAGTTGTAGTGCAATAAAAAGCTATTTATGCATATCATATTATAATAACCATCCGAAGTGCTGTCACTGGATGGTTAAGTACTTCAACGAAATGAACATGTAATTTTACTATAATTTTAACAATCATGTTTATTGTCCCATAAGTGTATGAATTTTACGATTAAAATATAGAATCTATATAATCTCAGTTCTTAATAAAAAAAAAAAAAACATACAAAAACGGTATTGTATAATAGTATATTTGTGTAATCCGAGTAATAGATTCGTAGATAAGTTTTAGTGGTTTAACGTTGCATATATTATTATATTATTTAATATTATACTATGCACCTACCTATACTCTCGCGGTGCCCTTGATGAAATTCCCTGCACACTGCGGCAGTTTGCGCATACAACATAAATAATTTTGCGCGATATCGTTTGCAGTTTATAGTTTTCCCTTGTCTTACTAGCTGGTGTACTACTGGTACACGTGTCACTTAAGTTTTCCGCAAGTTTTTCTCTACAATTGTTGCCAACAAGCCCCCCGCAAAGGGATGTATCGATATCGCAACTGCACGCGTATATAGTAATACGTCGTTCGTGTTGCTGTTCGGTGTAATTTATTATTTTACAAGCTCACACAATTACAACGAATATTACTGTGACACTTACCAGTTCGGACAGAATTTCGTGTCCTCTTCGAATTATTATATTGACACGGCTGCTTATGATGCGGCTGTCATACTCGTATTTCACGAGCTGGCACTGTGTTTTGGACCGCCACGTCGGTAGGTAGGTATACATTTATGAAGTGAACCCGGTGACGTGTATTTAATGGGTTCTCGAATTGAAATGTCACATTTTGATGAATGTCGCTAATCGCTATTGTTTTGTTATCACAAAATACTTAAGTCAATGTATATAAATAATCGTTAATCGGCTCATGAGAGTTCAGATGTCTTGGAACGCTGTGAGTACGACCACTGCACCTTAGCGTTCCGTACATTTGTGAACACGTTACTAATGTTCATTTAAATGTGGTAGATACCTACTTTGTTTTGTGTTTTCTTGTATTTTGTATTTTTGTACATCTAATGATAATAATTGTTCTATGTACCTAGGTACTTGCCTGAAATTTTACAATATAGGTAAAAGGTATTCTAATAAATATATTATAATGTACGGCATAAGTTACCTACATTATTATTCATTACTAATACAATCAATGTATTAAATTAATTCACGTGATATAAATATTATATAATAAATACGTTACTAGTAATGTTGTTAATATAGTATTTTCACTAAAATATATACTATTCATATACATGTATTATCATTTCATAAGCTTGGATCACATGGACAAACTCTTATTTAGTGTCATAATGGGAGACAGACAAAAGGCCGAATCCAATTAGCTGACAGCCAAATCCATATTACAATATAATGTTCGTACTCATGTTGACACAAATTCTATCATCAATAAATAATTTATTAGTAATTATGACGTTGTTTATACAACTTTCCATGAAAATGGTGGCAATGGTGCTAAATGCTAAGTAAATACATATTATAGTAGGGTTATTGTATCGGATATACAGAAATAATATATTATTTAACGATGTGAAACAATATTGTACTAATCGATACTCGATTTGTGAAGACTTCATTTTAATTTATAAAAAAAAAAAATACAAATAGTATTAAATTTATAACAAATTGTCCTTTATATTACATCACCACTATTAAATTAGAAATATGTTGATTTTAAATGAATAATTGATTCTTAATATATAAACACAAATAAACCAAAATTGCTAAATTGTATATTATAATAATAATGACATAATATGGAAAGGCCATAGCCATACAATTGATAAATAAATCAAATAATTACGAATATACGAGGATTCGATAATAATTTAAACGAGTAGTATTATTAAAATATTTTAAGGTATGTCAAAATATGTATCTACTTAAAGGACAGAGAAAGCTCTTAACTTCACAATTCATTATATTAAGCAGTTTTCAACCCACATTACCCATTAGTTGTAGCTACAATCAAATGCAACATGCTGCCATTCTGAATTCCTGCACAACAAACTATAAACATCCTTAATCTTAGTTTCGTATTAAAATAAAATAATCTCAAATTATTAATTAATTTAATATTTTATATATATTTAATTTAAAATTCAGGGGCTGGAACCGAACATAAAGAACCGAAACCTTTAAAATATTAAGAACCAGAACCGGAACCGAAACCTTTATTTTAATAAATAAAGTACCGGAACTGAACCTGAATTTTTAATTTAAATAGGTTCTTTTAGGTTCAAAAATAAAATTATTTTATTTATCATAGTTTTAATGGTATAACTGTTTTGTGTATAAACTATGTGTGATCATATGAGTTTTCTTATAATTTCTCATACTATGAATTAAATTCGCATTCCGGATATTTAAAATTATTATACTTTTCGGTACCTAAATTATCTGAAACCGGTACTGAAATTATTTGGAACCGATACCTTTATCTTTCCAGAACCGAACAGTAAAATTCATTTTATTTTTGGAGAGCCAGCACCGGAACCGATGCAGATAAATTCAAAAGGTTCCAGACCATTTTAAATTTAATAATTAACTAACGCACCTACAGCATAATTGTAACAGTAAATATTATTTTCTGAACCTATGTATTATTTGTTCTTCTCAAAAAACTATATTTTGTTTTACTAAAAAAAAAAGGTCAGACAAATGTTCACCATCATTGAGAAATAATGTAACTGTAAATAAGTTGTATAATCAAAGCAGAAAATCTAAGGAAATAATTATAATTTGTAAACGGCCAAATGTATAGAAATAACGATGAATGGCCATTTATTTATCATTATCACAATATTAAGCGATAGCAGATCCAATTATGAATAAGAAGTAATGATTTGTTCGTTTTGATTATAGTATATTTTTGAACTGTTCAATTGGAAATTAAATACTTATAGATTATTGATTAAAACGTGTTCCAAATACAAATATCATGGTCGTGGATTTGCGTTTGGTTTTGGGAGCCGCGCCAAATCCGTGTATTGATTTTCATCGAAAAGTACCCGTCATAGGATATTATATACTTAATACTTATATTTTATTGGTTGTGTATTGTGTTTAAGGCTTAAGCCTATCATATTAACGTTGATATCGTTCCATTGGATTTCCTCTAATGTTTATGGCAACTATTTTTCATCAAAATTAGTATTAGTATTGTTATTATTGAATTTAAATACAAAATGTAACATATTGTTACCTATTCTATATGAATTAATTATTATATACATAAATGACAGGCCGTTATTTTAATGCCACTAGTTTGTGTAACAATCATATTTGCATATACTTTTGTGTTGGTGTTGTGTGGCCATTATACCCTCTTGAAAATCTCCGAAATTCTAGCAATACAAAAATTTATTTTGCGAAAATAATAGCCAATAGGTACATCGGGAAAATATATTATATTAATATTTAATACTTCGTTATGATTAAATGTAAAAACATTAACAACTGAATCTTGGAGAGTTAAAAAAAAAATAGTAACATAAAATATGACAGAATAATAGTATAATAATAAAGACATTAGGTACTTGCCAACTGTGTAATAATTTATGCAACCTATCTTGAATCATAGACATAATTTACGACGATATGCCCCCAATTTCCCAAGACAATATCTAAGATCTTCGTATTATAATCAAAGTTGTGTTATATTTACGTTATATTTAGCTCTGCCTCTATCTCGCTTAATTGGCATACCCAGAATCATATAGATATGCTGTAGATGGTTCTTTACACTACATTTGTTTGTGCAAGAGAATGAGGAGACTTTGAAAAAGTGCATAGAGGTTACTTGGACAAAACATGAAACTCGCGAACTATTCACTGAGTGCAATAATTTTTCTACATCAATAATTTGCTTAATGTGTAAGGTGGTGGTTATTCACAACCGCACTCATATAATCGATATTCTTTATCAGTTTATACTGCAGTATCCACTCCAAAGGTCATGTTTTGTTTGTAAACAATATTCAAAAAATTAATTAAATAAAAAAATACATATCTATATGTTGATATAATTGAATATATAATAAATATTTATTTTAATTTTAGTTCTCTAAGATAAAATGTTTTAGTCCCACCCCTCTCCACCAATATTGTTGTAAAATTCTATATATTATTATAACATCATCTAGTATGACCTATTATTATAGTCATATCACAATATAAGTTGGATAACTGATAACATTATTCCTGACTACCGTAGTAAGTAGTAACAAGTATGGCAAGATGCAACAAGGTTATGTCATTTTGTAAATATAATTATATGAACATTTCGTATTAACGATATTAACAAAAAAAATAAAAAAAATAAAAACAGAACAGTACTATGAATTAAACATCATAAGTAAATAAGAATATAATAATTCAGTTATTAAGTAGATATTCAGATTTTGTTTAACTAATTAGGAATGAATTAAATCATACGTTATAGGTTTGTAATCGAAATTTTAAAAACATTTTCAAGTGCATTGCATGTTATAAATTTTAGCTTATGGGCTGTGCATGTTCAATGCAATAATGAATTTGACGAATTTTGTCTAACTATAACAATTCCTATTTAAAAAAAAAAAAAATGTTGCCATGCGTATTGTATTTAGTTGTTTAACTAAAAAAAAAAATCTGTATTTTCTACGATAGCTCGGGCGATATCACAAAAATATATACTATGTTATTGTTATAATATCATTATATGAGATAAAATAATAATAATAATAATAAATCCGAAGTAACCGTTCGAGGTTAAAGTTCTTGAACCATAACAGTTGAACAATAATTGCAAATAACAATTCTACCCGTCTGTTGTACTCGTCGGTATAGCGTGTTACAAAGAATTACAAAGTTTATTTTTACTCTCCGGTAAATTGGCTTAAAAGTTAAATGCTACAATCAAAAGGAAACTTGTGTGCCCACCACGATAAACGATTTCACTCACGTCTTTACGTATATCCTCTTCTTCTTATACTTTTTTTTCCACATCTACGCCAATTTATTTGCTGTAACTTTTTTCTTTCTTATTATTATTATTATTTTTATTTTTACAAGACCTTTGGCTTCTTTTTAACTGTTTGGCCTCGTTGTTAGAATGAGTCTTATTTATCTTTAAGTACAGGGAACGCCCACTCGAGTCAGAAAAGAACTATCTATAATATATGCGGCTATTGTTGCAGTACGCTGTTCTTCTCACCACTGTTAATATAACAGCAATCTACCTGTAGCAGGATAAATATTAAGTAGGTTTTATGGTTATAGTATGTGGTTTTAGTTTAAATATAGTATGCATAGTTATTTTCTTATGTTTGTAATAGTAAAGTGTTTCAATTTTTTTTTTTTTTTGATTTTTCACGTTAAGTACGGGTTTGTGTAATATGAAAAAATCGAATGTTGAACACGATGACCGCTAGACCACTATAGTTGTAGGGCTATATGCGGCTTATTCTGGTTAAATTCTTTTATTCTACTATACTTAACTGTGAATATATATCTATTGTAAGTGTACGGACAATGTGCATAAATATGTGTATATATAATATTATATCTACATACTTTTGAATATTATAATAAATATAATTTGTCCTACTTAACGTTAAATTATTATTTGCAACTTTAAAAATAGGTAGGTATCTATTTTCTACTATCTCGCTATATTAATATGTATTTTATACTCGGAGAGTAATGGTCACAGCTACTGTCGGTGGGGAAATTATTTATGATAGGTATATTTTGTGAGATTTATACAATTAGTTAAGTGTACGCTGTGGTAATCAAACACTGTAGGCTTTCGTACTTAGACCTCGTATAACCAAGTCAAGGGCACCGTAACCTATTGAAATTCACTTTACAAGTTATATATATGCCATGATTCATGTAGTTCACGCTAACTGAAATATTCAAATATGTTATATATCCAAGACATTTAATGATTTTTTTTTCAGTGGAAGAATATTATTACATTGAAATTAAGATTAGGACGACTGTTTACCTATCAAATAAGCTCAGACCATGAATCCAAGTCCAAAGTAACCGTCATAATTAGTAGTATTATAAAGATTCAAATTCTTCAGTGTCTAAAGTTTCCGTGATTTAAGTATACATTGTGATCAAGATTATTTATACGTATGGTAGATATAATTGTAATTTGTAGGTTTGGCATAATATGTATATTTTAAAATAATTTGTACAGCAATGTTAACTAGAAAAACTCAGAATAACATAGAAATATACCTAGTCATTATAGAAATGTGGGTGAGAGATAGTTAATGGTAGCGATCTGTTGTATTAATACTTACATGGATTACAGCTTTTGTCACTTTTGAATATTTGGTAAGGTTTTAATTTTTATGTATGACTAAATTTAACTTATATGAGGAAAAAAAATGGTTGAATGTTGATTGTAAAGTCTTGATTGTTATGTTGAATATTTGAATGAAAAAAAACAGACACGCCCAGAGCTGGCTATCTAAATGGTACCTTAGCTGGCTGTTGACATCTGTTGCTGGATAGAGGATTAGTGGGTGGCTTGTACCCAGAAGATTCTTTTTAAATATTTGGTTAAGATGATCTTTCTACCTTGTGGCCAATGTAGTCAGGATCAAAACAAGACCAAGACCAAGACTTTCAAAATCTTGGTCTCGGTTACACAAAATATATATAAAAAAAAAACTAAATACCTGTTATAGTGTTATAACTTATAGCTGTATGTAGGTTTTTTTAAATGATCTTTAAGATGAAAATTAAATCCAATATATTATATATATTTTATTAATAATTCAAATATTAACATAAAACAAGTCAAACAATTTACTTTTTATTATATTAGTTTAAAACTTTGCATTTTAATTTATGCTTATATTATTTTACTTGCATTTGTATTTGATGAATCAATTTACCAACATAATTAACTTTGTAAGTTCCTATTACATATAATTCCATTATATTACATATCATTTTTATACAATAATTGTCAATAGGTTATTACCAATTATTAACTATTGACCAATATTATGTTTATAAAAATTAAATTGTAATTTTTTTAATGTTCAATTTAACAAATAATAGGTAGGTGATATTGAAAAAAAAAACTGTATGGTTTGTTCCAAATATTAAATTGCTTAATTATATTTGTTACAATTATAATATTTATTATTTATAATTAAACTTTTATTTTTATTTTATTCACCAGTGTCTAGTTATACAGTAGTACTAAATGTTTAAGTTTCTTTTAATATAATATATTGGCAATGGACAATATAAATCATATCGATTTTGGGAAAGTAAAATATTTTTTCAGTATTCAGTATGAAACAACTATGTATTTTGTAATATTATTTCCTATTATTTCTAATATTTTTTTCAATAATTCAATATTTAATCGAATACTGATCAAATTTAATAACAATACAAATAATTTCTTATTATTTTCGTTATAAAATATTATTTAATGAAACCTATATACACTAATGTGTTTTCAGGGAAAAAAACATTTTTCCAGACTGCAAGAGTCTTGCAGTGATGGTGTTGTTTCGTCTTGTTCTTGCAAGCCTAGTCTTGGTCTTGGTCTTGGTTTTGGTCTTGTAGCAAGAGTCTTGCGAGACCGCAAAACCAAGAAAAGTTTTGATTATCACTAGGCCAATGGGGTGCTTGTTGGGTGATAATCTGTTTGGCATAGTCAAAGATGTTTATCACAGTGGGTAAATATATAGTATATTATGTGACATATTATATAGTGTCCCGCTAGGATTTACCTATTGCGATATTTCCTGAGATAATAAATATATCATAAATCTGTTTTTTTGTTAGACTCACATAGACAAGGAAAAGTTAAAAAAGTTATTTTTAGGGTTCCGTAGCAAAAAACGGAACCCTTATAGATTCGTCATGTCTGTCTATCCGTATGTATGTCATAGTAACTTTTTTCCGAAACTATAAGAACTATACTGTTGAAACTTGGTAAGTAGATGTATTCTGTGAACCGCATTAAGATTTTCACACAAAAATAAAAAAAAATAAATACATTTTGGGGGTTCCCCATACTTAGAACTGAAACTCAAAAATTTTTTCTCATCCAACCCATACGTGTGGGGTATCTATGGATAGGTCTTCAATTATAAAATTATACTGAGGTTTCCAGTATCATTTTTTTCTAAACTGAATAGTTTCCACGAGAGACACTTTCAAAGTAGTAAAATGTGTCCTCCCCCTATAACTTCTAAAATAAAATAATAATAAAACTAAAAAAATATATGCTGTACATTGCCATGCAAACTTCCACCTAAAATTGGTTTGAACAAGATCTAGTTAGAAGTTTTTTTTTAATAAGTAAATAATAATTATAATTCGAGCGGGGAGTGGCTTGATCGGTACCGAGTGCGGAGTGCGTGGAATATTATTATAATATTAGATAAGACTTCTGCTGGACCTGGTGGTAGCCGGTGGGGCCAAAGGTCAATCCGGCCGAACGAAGCAACTTATTATTTATGTTTCTTGCTGCTAAGGAACCCTTCGTGTTCGAGTCCGACTCGCACTTGGCCGCTTTTTTATTTTTTAAACATTTTAAGATAGCCATTTTATAGAGTTAATTTTTGTGAAAAGTTTGACTTAGGTAAAATGGCAAAAAACCCGCTTTTTTCCTGGTGGCGAGTCCCCCTATACGGCTAATGGGTATATCCTCACAGGACACCCTGTATATAATATACCTAATGTTGAAAAGGTTGTTGTGGTTAATACTTATGAAATATTGGTCTCTTCATACTGACTATAGTTAAGGTAAGCTGGTATGCTGGTATTATTGCCCCATTACCTAATTTAATAACTAGCATATTATATATTATAGATAAATGGTTTCATGAAACTAAACTTCCCTTATTATTGTATAATTATTGAATCAACACTATATGATAAATAGTGTTCTATCTTACTGTGGTCATTCATTCAACTTTAATTACCTAGTGATTTTAATTTGTAATTTTTCTTAAAATATTGTTATCATAATATTCATATATTTTATGCTTGTTATTACTTATTAGTAATCAGGTATCTATTTACTGTAATTATTATTTAATTGCTCTAATGTATGATTTTTATTATGCTGTGTGTACCTAATTGTTGAGCTATTATAGTCTATAGATATCCATACAAAAGCGAAAAACAAAATACACAAAAAGAAAAATTAAATATTTTGCTTCTTTTGTTTTCCTTTTGTTTTTGTTCTTATAGATAGATCTTATGGTTGTACAATTTATTATAATTTATATTACATACCTACACATAATATTATATTTTTTTAAAGTGCATACAATATTATAGTATAAAATTAAAAATATATTTTATAAACAGAGATACTTTAGTTGAAAAAATATAAGCATATGACAATGGAGGCATTGCAACTGTGACGATTTAACGTAAGGATAATATTATATTTACAAAATATAAGGTACCTATATTATTTAATTTTACTGTAGGTATGTAGTTCACAGCTAAGAACTATTAGTTTTGTTTTGAATATAACGAGATAATCATTAAGCATTTATTTTTTTCAAACAAATGTATCATAGTTGACAAATCTCAACGTTCTCGACGTATGTAATCTCAGATAAACACGTACCACCTGCACCCTGTCTTTCTATAGAGTACTCTGGAAAGTGAAAAGTGTATAAGTATTTAACATCTCTTTAATTTATTTACATTTATTCAACTTATTTTTAAGCACCTATAAATCTTTTTTCAAGATTTCCATTAATTTCAAAATACACAGTATTAAATACTATTACTATTTTGCTTCACCGGAACATACAAACTTTAAATGTCCAGTACGTTTTATATACCTACGTCATTACATACCAAAAAGAATTATTCGTGTGCATTATTATAATTACATTGGTATTTTTTTCTACAATAAAAATAAATAAAATTTAGACATACGCGTAAAAAAAAAAAAACGTGGTAAAACGTTGAGCTGTTTAAAATTAATCATTAAAATGCATTTAAACTCTTCAATTTATATTGAAAATAACAAACTTATTTGCTCAATTATTATAAATAACTTGTTTCCAAAGTTATAATTTAGAAAGTTCAAAAACCACAAAATTTAAATATTAAAATATAATTTTAAGTTTCTTTAATCATAACTATTTTAATTACAACCAAAGTCTTTAAAATGGAAAGTTTTTTTTTTTAATTTTTAATTTATAATAAATATGAAGTATTGGTAGGTAGGTACCTATAATTATCCGATGTTCAATAAAATCTATCCGTTACTTAAAAATTTAAATATCATTTAACCCTGCCCTTGTTCTTTCTAAAAAATACAAAATTTCAATATCGAATAAATGAAATAAGTGTCTGTTTTCACCTTTATAAATTTGGATTTAGTTATATTGTCTATTATAGAAACATTTTTAATTTTAAAAACAATATGTTTCTTTAAAATTTGTATGGGTGTATAATAATATAATAGGTATATAATACCTTTTTATTAATTGTAATATTTTCCATACTTCGTAATTATAACATATTGAAGGTCAAAAGGCATTTGAACGGTAAAAAAAATAAATTAGTGGTTCAGTTCTTTTAAATGGTTATTTAATATTGATTTTTAACGTATTTTTTCTTCAACCTTTTGTGATAGTTACTTTTATGTAGGGTAATACATTTCTCATATTTTTAAAATATGGTCATCAATCATAGTATATTTTGAAACAAGTCTGATAAAAATTGACTTCCTAGTTGATGTTTAATGTGTATTACAGTACCGTGAATACTTAGCATTCTAAAATAATCTCTAATCTAAAATCTTGATTACAATTTTTCTTAAATCTTAAAGTAGGTACCTACCAATATGTATATTTCTATTGATTATAATATTAGCTATATAAACAATAAAAATGGCTTTACTTTTCGGTGTCAGCTAGTTGTCAGGTATTAATTAAACTACCTTGTAGTTGTGGACTTATATATATTTAAATTCATATAATTACGTATAAAATACGTTAAATAAACGTTTGGTGATAAATTCTCTAATCATTATTTATTCATTTATAAATTAAAATTAAAAAACAGTATTCGTAGAAACATGTGTCATAAAACATATTAAAGGTTTTTTGCCAATATTATCACAATTTATTATTAAAAAAAATACCAACTAATAAAATATGCTGCTAGTAACCACTATCAATGGTGAAGTTTAAAACATTTTTTACCTCAAAACATGATGGCACGAAAATAAAAAAAATGTGAAACCTTTTTTTCTTGGAAAAATGTACAATCTGCATTACAAACACAATAAGTAAATAGGACAATATATAGTAACATAAATGTAGAGAGAAACCTATTCATTTATAGAACAGAATTATGAAGCCTTTGCATTAATTACTCCATTTAGAATCTAAAAACAAATGACAATAATAATATTATAAAGGTAATGGTAATAATTTATGATGATATTTCAATATGTTTTCTCATTGTTCATATTATCAAACAATAAATAGTTAATACCATTATAGTTCGTCAGTCTGTATACATAATGAATAATGATTGTGTTGGATTTTATATTTATATAAACATTTTTTTAATATGAAAGGTTTAAGCATTTAAACACTTTATTTAGATAGTATTTTTTTTATTTATTTATTTAATCTAGGTGCTTACTTTTAATACAAATTTATCACATTAAGCAAAAACTGACAGAATTTAAAAACCATGTAATATTCATTATTTTCGTAATATTAAATATAAGATATCATAAATAATAGTATACAATTATTAGGTATAATATTATATTATTATATACACCTAGAATAAAGACTATGCCTACTTCTATAATCTTATAAAAATAAAGGAATTATAAGTATTTTGGTTTAATTTCTAAATAAATATAATATTTAGATAGTAAATTATATCGGGTGACTGTATTATCAAAAAGTAAAAATGTTAAAATGTATATGTTTTTTAGTCGCTTAAAAACAACATTCTTAATATATTTTTATATTTTAAAATATTTTTTATCATTATATTTTTTAGGTTTTTACTTTTCAGAATCACAGTTTTAATTTTATCTTCAAAAGCAAAATATTTTTCTGAGTATTTTGATTCATACAAATTGAATTTAGAATGATTATTGAGTAATTTATGAATTATATTATGAATTGTTTAAAGTTTAGATGTGCGGAGAATATAGTGGAGCAACATTTTGTGGGGTTCTACCCTGCAGTAAAAAACTTAAACAATTATAAGGATATAAAATATTAAAAAAAATATATTTTTTTTTTAAGTTTTGTTTTAATAACTAGAAAATATGATGTACATTTGTTTTTAAAATATTTATAGTTTTTGAAATAATGAGTGTTAATAATATATTTTTTTCGTAGTTTCGTAACAACGTAAAACCATGTAAATAAAATATTTTTAAAAACATTATCACATTTTGACATTTTGAATATTGAGTGTTTAAATATGTTAAATGAATAATCACACACTATTAAAATTATATCTATTCAAAATGACAAAATAGTATACATATGCCATGTGTCCTCAAACACTGGGTACACTTCATTATTCAGTTACTTACATTACTCAGTGCATATTTTTTAGAATTTTGTCCCCGGGAAATTGATGATCCAATATAGTTTAGTTTTATGTTCCTCAAATAGAAATCAATAATATTAAGAGGACGCCACACCCGCATGCGTTGTCTCCGTCTTACAAATGTAAAACATAGTAAAAACTGTTTTGCGCGGGACAACTTTACTCCCTCTGTATTTATAGCAGAATTACCAAAATTCCACAACGCATAGGGATGAATTTTATCTGTGTGGTAGCGTTTTTATTATTTGAATAACATAAATACAATTAAAGTTATCACTTTGAGAACATTAGGATTTTTTTGTTTTATTAATTTAATTATTAAAAATAGTTGGTAAATGCTATAAAAGAAATACAAACGCTACGACACAGATAAAGTTCTTCCTTATGCATTGTAGA